>CM047592.1:611626-681410 GCA_026184515.1 Peronosclerospora sorghi | reverse complement strand
GGGCACGATGGTGGTGGTCAGGTTGTCGATACAAATGTATTCGATTTAGAACTTGACTCCACCACACATTCACTTCGTCGGAAGCTCAATAATCTCTCAACGAGTGTCACTCTCGCAACCTACTTGCAATCGGTTGTCGAGATACAGACAAGAGACGATTTGGTATATTTGCCTTTATTATACGACTTTTACAACTCGAGTTTCCTTCCTATCTACGCTACGTTGGACGACAAAACCTTTCAACAAAATTGTATGTGCTTAACATGGTTAGCGTACAACATCCAATAATAGGTGAAGTTAATGTGCTTACTGTCTCGGAAGAATGGGAACTGTGGGATGCACGATTCGCCCATGTCGGTGGCGACCGAGTCTCTCGAGCGAGTGAGGTTGTAAATGGTGTTCCTCAACTGAAAGGGGTGGCTGCTCCTAATGTTCCATGTGAAGGTTGTGAGTGTGGTAAAATGTCGGTAGAGAAGTAATTGAGGACTTTGAATAGTGTGGTCAAGACAGATGGACTGCTTGAGATTATTCATGCCGATTGATGGGTCCCATCAACGTGCAGTCCAAGAGTGGTGCGCGATTTATTTTGGTGTTTGTGGATGATTGATCCAGATATTTGCACGTATATCTGTTCAAGTCTAAGACTGAGGTGGCCTTCAAGTTCATTGAGTACACCAAGATGATGGAACTGCAGAAGGGAATACGTCTCAAGTGCGTGAGGACGGATAACGGAAGCGAATTCTACAACAACAAATTTGATGGATTCTGTTTTCAGCATGGTATCCTTCACTAAACTAGTGCTTCCTATTCCCCTCAGAAAAATGGCATTACAAAACGCGCAAATCGATCTATTGCCGAGATGGCACGTGTGATGATATATTATCAACACATGTATCGTGAATGGTGGGGTGAAGATGTAATGACAGCCGTCTACACGATTATCCGGCTATCCAACTCAGCACGTGATTACACAACTCCGTATCAATTAGTGTGGAAATCTAAGCCATTGATGTCACACATGTTTGTGTTTGGATCTCGTGGATTCGTGTACGTCGACTCATCCAAGCGCAGCAAATTTGATCTCAAAGCACATCGGTGTATTTTCCTTGGGTACGCTGAAAACCCGAAATCGTGCCGTGTGTATGACATTGATGATCAACGTGTGTTGGTATCTCAAACGATTGCTCTTAACAAACGCCCCCCCCCCGCGAAATATGATCCAGTACCGATAATTCAGTCTTTCCAGTATACATGGTCGACATTGGATGATGATTTCGATCTTACACCTACTCTAAAAGTCAAGTCGAACCTGTAACAGTGTTACATTGGGTTACGTGGTGTACGTAAGTACACAACGGTTGAGGTCAAGTATTGACCGGTCCGAAAGGTTTGGATCTATTGGTTATTTTAACCAATCAGGGCAGGAGCCCTTGGTGGAGGCGTGGCAACCTGCCACGTGTTGGTACACAGGTGGTGTACATTACATTTCGGCTAGGTACGAATTTAGTAAGTTCTTCTTAGTATTACATATAGTTTACATTAGTTTAATTAATTTAGGCTAATTACATATTAAATAAAATCAGTTCACAAAGTACACTAAAGACTGCTAGGCTCACGACCTCGACCTTTCGCACGCTCGGTGAGTGTTGAAGTGAAATGGAATACCTTCCCTTAACTACCCCCTTTCTAAGGGAAGCCTTGTATCAAGGCGTTAGTCAATACTAACTCGTAAACCAAGGGAATCTTGGCCCCGAGTAAGAGAGAGATCTCTTACTAAGCCCTTTTATAAGGGCGTATCGGCTAAGTAGCGGCGTATTTCCGCTTTGGGAAAGTCTTCCTCTGTGCGCTAGCCGCACCGTGCGTGTACGCACCTGCTACAGAACCAAGACGGCCAAGATCAGGTGATGCAATCACCACCACCAACACCTTCGAGTGATCAGCCAATACCCATCCATAGATATTAGCCCGGAAGATGCTCCAACTATTGTTGCTGATAAAATCAAAGGATACTCCCACCACCTGTCATTAACTCACAAGATAATAATGATACAATGCTTCAAGATCGTGCTCTGGTTCGTACTGACCAAAGGGGCGAGAATTGTATCGTGTTTAGCGGTCAGTACTCACCCAGAAATATTGATCGTCCTCGATCTATTCAAGGATCAACAATTGGTCTTCTTCCTCCTCCTACAAGTGAAAATAGTATTGGCCCATGGTCCAATGATGCTTAAATGACTAGTCATGGTGTTCAAGATGACGATGATTCAGAAGAACCTGACCCAAAGCTACTGCGGCTCACTGAAGGATATGATATAGCATTGGCAGTGATGGAGATCCCTCGCATCTACAACGAAGCGGTGGTATCACCCCAGGCCTACAAGTGGAAAGAGGAAATCCGTCGTGAGCTACGGTCACACTTACGAAACCACACTTGGGATGCAATTCGACGTCCTGGGATGGTGTTCGATTTACTGGGTGCAAATGGGTGATTAGCATCAATCGTGATGCTTATGGTAACATTCAACGATACAAGGCGATTGGTTGCTCAAGGATTTCGACAGATGTATGGTGTTGATGTTTGGTAGACGTACTCACCAGTCTTAAGTCTCAACTCGGTTCGTGCGTTTCTCGCGCTGTGCTGTTAGCGTGGTTATGTGATCCGGCAACTCGATGTGAAGACTGCTTTCTTAAACGGTAATCGGAAGGAGGATGTGTACATGTGGTATTCAATTAGAGGATGGTATGTGTTTCGAAGGACGACGAAGTATCTACGGGTTAAAACGAGCAGCGCCTGTATGGCATGAAAAAATCAAGGCTGTATTGAAGAAAATGGGTTTCAGGAAATGCTGCTCTGATCCATGTGTGTTCATCCGTTGTGACGGAGATGATTCAGTGTATCTCGTTCTATATGTAGACGACCTTCTTATTGGATGCGCCGATGATGCTACAGCTGATGATATCAAGGCCCAGTTGTCGGGCGCTTCAAACTGAAGGATCTTGGTCATGCGCGATTTGCCTTGGCATCGAGATCCAGTATTACCGACCAAAAGCCAAGTTACACATTTGTCAATCGCAATTTATCCTATGGCTCATTGAAAAGTTTGGACAGGAATCGGCGTTCCCATCTCACAACCCAAATGTATTTCGTCAGAGACTTGAGGAACTGAAGGAAGGTGATATGGTTGGCATGAAGCGCTACCGTGAGCTCATGTCAACCATATCACCTTTCTTGAATGGGACGCGGACAGATAGTTGTGTGTAAATATGTGAGTTATCGCAGCATTTGGAGGCGCAGAAGCCTGCTCATATAAAGGCAGCGATCCGAGCCCTACGTTATCTTGGTAGTACAAGCAAGTTTGGTTTATGCTACTCTCGCAACGATTCAACCATGATTAATCTAGTCGTTTACGTTGATGCTACTGGGGCGGTGATGTTATTACCCACCGATATACGTATGGCGTTTTGGTTCTATTATGTGGTGCACCGGTAATCTACAAGTCAAAGAGAAAACGTTCGGTTGCATTGTCATCTGCCGAAGCTTAGTATGTAGCTTATCCATTGCTGATCAAGATCTTCTATGGCTATCACTTACGCACGGAGCTCAGTGTTGGTAGATTGCCATCTACGATGATCAATGTGGACAATCAAGCGGCCATTACGATGGCACAGCATTCCGCTTATCAATCAAGGGCGAAGCATATTGACTTGCGCTATCATTTTGTTCATGATGCAGTGGCGTCTGGTGAACTTGAGATCAAGTATGTTCCAAGCGATGAACAACTTGCTGATTACTGACGAAGTCATTGCCAACACCGCAGTTTACCAAGCTCGTGTAATTGAGTGGGATTATTGACTTAGCTGTAGCGATTGAAGGGGAGTGTAAAGTCTTACTCAATCGCATAAGGTTCAGAGAGACGAATTGTGGCTCGTCTCTTGAATCATAGTGCAACCCTTTACATATTACCAATACTAGACTTTTCCACTCTAGAACATTCGAACTAGATGTAGGGTCTCATGTAATTGAATATCACTTTTCATTTTTTCACCACATCATCAAGTTGCCAGCATCGCTGTGTTCAAGTATTACAAAGACGGCCTCGTTTGTCTTTCCTCTAAAACCTATTGGAATAAATATGAAAAAAAATATTCACGGAAATAATGCATTTTTTGATTCGATTTTCACACTGAGTTCCGTGCATGGTACCTGTTTTGAAATAAACTACAATAGTTCGAATCTAATTTCTGCTGTTCTAATTTTTATGGGTGAACTGGAAATTGAGAGCGACATATTTTTTACTTACTCCATTATAGAGGAGCTTTCTGGTATTTTGCAATCTCAAACGTCATCTGATCCTACTTTGTCACTTCTTGTGGCAAGTTAGATCTCACCATTTGCGCAGGCTCACTATGTTGTAGGCTGTTGTAACACTGGTACCCTAAATAATATACGTATGTAACTAGTAACCTTTACAATTGCACCTAGTATGCTCGTTAGACAGTAACTTAGCAATGTAGTGATAATCGTCGAAGAAGTAAGACGGACGGCGACTAATGTAATTGAAACTATATTAAGAAGTGATTATCATGCAACATGTAACACGCAAAAATGTTGAAGTCCGTTCGTAACTTACTCTATTTGTGACCTGTAAGAGTAGTCCCATGACCAAAACTAAGTAAGTGAATCAAATTCGTCATTATCTCCAATTTATCTAAATTTGAAATTTAATAAACAAATCCAAATAATATTTTCACCACTCCTTCTTAAAGTAAATTTCAATGCTTCACCTCAAAACGACGCGATTATTGCAACTTACGATAAGGATAAGTTTTTGTAAACATGTCTGCTATAGCATAGCACTTGTTGGTTTGTGCTTAGCCGTAATTTTCCATTCTGAAATTTCGAAATAACAAATTTAATCGAACGTCAAGATGTTTTCATTGTCAACGAGCTCTTGCGACTTTCCAACATTTTGATTGACGCTTGATTTTTCCATCAGTAAAGCCATCGGTTTTACCACTTATAGTCAAATTTCATTCATCAGGTCTAGAAATCCTATCATCTCCACTTTGAGTTTGGACGCAGCATAAATTTCTGGCTCTATTGTGGATAGTAATACTCCACTTTGTCTTTCGCACGTCCAGCTCAGAATTATTTCGTCCATGGCAGTCATCCCACCCTTAGCCGACTTTCAATTGCCTTGCCACCCCCAAAACCTGCATAATAATTTCCACTGAATTTCGGCCTCAAAAACCCTCATCCATATTAAACTTGAGACGTTTTGTTCCTTTTAATACCTGGCAAACTTTGGCCCGAGTTCCAACCAATAATCCTAGCGCGTGAGTTCTTCGTGTTGCTGTGTGCACCAAAGATGCAGTACCCGGCCTCTTACAGCGAGATATCCACAAACGGCTCCCCCTACAAGGGACCGAACCTTATGCGTAAATTTTAGAAATTTGGTTAAGCTTACGAAGTTAAAAATTGTTTAGTTTTCGTCTTTATATCCACTTTCAATGGAGATTTACGTCGTATAAGTCATGATCATTTAATTAGTTATCAATAGTAACTACCCGATCAAGAGTATAGCCAACTTTTTTGGTGTATAAACCCTCGTCGTGACACTTTTCCGAGGTTCTTAATCTCCAACATCTTCATATTGAAAAAATCGCCGACCAAAATCAACGTGACCGCTCCCATTTCGATAACGGTTGAAAACGTTAGAATGTAATCCACTCCAAATCTTTGCTCATTACGGAAGGCGACCAATCTTTCCTTGTACCGTTCTATAGCGTTACATCACCAATATTTGTTTTAAAAGCCCGTTGTGTATGCAAAGGTTTAGTTCGTTCCACAATATTCCACACGTTATTATTCTACAATGCTGTAAGTTATTCTAGAAGAGCCACTATCCATAACGATTCGCTTTATCATTGCTTGATTAAAATTTTTTAGGCCCACTTCAGTAATGACCCAAATTCATTCAAGCGATCACTTTCGTCCTGAGGTTTCAATATTTCATTAATTTTTTCGCCGTGGATTCTTCCTCTATTTTTACGTAGCTCCTGGTTCCATGTCTTTCCTATTCTCACGATTGGTTCTTCACCTTTTTTGGCATAACAGATCATCATCCTTTGGCTTTTCTTCATCTCCTTCTAACGCTTCCCTTTTTAGTCAACCTTCGCCCCACAACTTCGTTTAAAAAAATAATTATTCATCCAAAGTTTTAATGTTCTTGGTTTGTTGGGTTACCGCTACCTTTAATTCATCCTTTAAGTAGACCTTGAAACTCATTCACCTCCCTGATTTTTTCATACAGAAACGCCAACTTGCGCATTATAGGTGGGCGAATTTGTACTCTTTTATACAGTACAAGGCAATCCAAACGCAACAATTTCTCCAAAGTTTCCAAGTGAGACAATCTTTTTTCATTCGCGTTTGTTAGACTGCAATTAACAATTTAGGCGACGTATTGAACCACATCGCCCCAAAAGCCAGATTTAATCCACACGAAATACCATCGAGCCATATTCATTATGGTTCGATACATTTTGTCTCTATATCGGTCCTTTGGCGTACTCGGTCATTGGGGTTCAATCATATAGCGCCTCAAACTAGCCCGA
Organism: Peronosclerospora sorghi; assembly: GCA_026184515.1. Lineage (NCBI taxonomy): Eukaryota > Oomycota > Peronosporomycetes > Peronosporales > Peronosporaceae > Peronosclerospora > Peronosclerospora sorghi. Next base: position 674,792 of record CM047592.1, on the reverse strand, counting down.
ACGTGCCCGACATCTCCACACCCATAACATTCCTTGATTTGTTCCCACGTAATTTACTGAATCCAAACCTAACCTTGTCTTGCTATTGATTCACTTTCTACAGCTTGTGCAAATTGGTATAGCCCTCAGCTTGACGTGAATAGTTATGTCTGGTGTGATCAAACTTACCCTTGGGGTCGCGTTTATTTGACTTGAGGCATAATGAACTACATTGTCTAAACCAAGACGCTCGCATCTTCGGAAATGACTACCAAGTATATGTAGTGTTGATTCCAATCTTGCGGTTACAAGTGCCGCAAAGATAGAGTCCAAAAAGATCAACTTTAATCACTTCAGTCCATAAAAAACCGCACGCAGATCCTGCAATTGTCCCTTGTCCTGGACTAAAAACCTTGCGTCCCAATCTCTGAAACCCACTATACACTTTCTTTATGTCAAAAAGTCTAGTTGAATGTTTGCACTGCGACCTGTAAACGTTCTTCATTTTCACCCCAATTGTGCGCAGGAATTTCATTTCATTAGGACTTCCGAAATTACAGTTTAGACCTTTAAGATGTTGATTTTCATAGGACTTCCTCTCTGGTGAAGAGTCCAGAGATGCCATTCGCATCCTGGTGTCCACTTTCATCGAATCATTAAAACTCAACTATCCATATCCATGGTTCTTGGAAACTTTCCATCTGGTCAAGTCTTTGGAAACTCCACCCAACATTGCTGCCCCTTCACCAAAGATCCAAAACTCCTCGTCTCGACCACTTCCAGACCTTCATCACTTATCCCTTTGGCCTCATAACCTTTTGGGAGTTAGATGAGTTAGATCTCACCATTTGCGCAGGTTCCCTTCGTTGTACGAATAATACTGGTACCCTAAATAATATATCAATATTACTAGTAACTTTTATAATTGCACCTCGTATACCTGTTAGGCATTAACTAACTTAGCAATGTGGTGATAATGATCCAGGAAGTATGGCGCACGGCGACTTGTTTTTTTAATACAAACTATATTAACAAGTAAATATTAATGCAACATTCAAGATGCACTAGAAGTGTCGAATTTTGATGTAGCCATTTTTGGCTTTCAACTGAAGTGTAAATTCGGATGATGGAAACGGATTGGCTATAAATGCATGGGTACATTTTGTTGGAAGATTTCAAGATTAAACTCATAGTGAAATTAAGCGAAATTTTAGGATAAAAATCTTTTAATTTTATAATATATTTCACTTTCGTTTTTGAACTTAATCGTATACTAATCGCGTCTAGCAGCGTCTCTACGGCGGTTCTTTTTGTTGGAAATACATGTAGCCATTTTGGGTTTTACGTCTTTTCATGATGGTGAAACTCCATCAGCTGAAATGGAAAATTACATTTTCAAGTTTTAGCTCAAGTTAAACATTTTAGTATTTTTTTTACCTAAGTAACTTCACATATTATACTTAATTTTCGTTTTTGTTTTCTGAGCACAGACCTAGCTGAAATCGCGTAACAGTCCGTCCCTTCCTGCTAAAGATCGTACCTAGTCAAAATTATCAAACCAGGTAGTCTAAGATTTCCCCAAGACATACAACTTGTGTGTTGTGTTTATACATGGAGGAAATAGACACGAGTTGGGGGCAAGGCCTGTTAAAAGGACGCGCATTTTCTTTAGCATTACGCGTCGGACGAAATGGATTATTGCGACTTCTCGATGAAAACATTATGGGTAATACTTAACTTATGTTAGGTACCCCAACATTTATATATACATATTATTAGTTTAAGTTTAGCCTTAATACTTATATAATCACTTCGGATTTCTACTCTAAGTACATGTGGCGAAGCGAAGGCAAAATTTTGGTCACCTTCTGTCAACGGCGTGCCGATCAGCTGGTCAGCGATCGGATTGGTGGAAACAAGGGGGGCTTTTAAGCCTATCATGTGCAAGGAGTGTCAAGAACATGGATTTTGGTAATTCACATGGCATTGCGTGTATTTTACATATTTTAGTGTTTGGTACATATTGGGACCGTAAGGTTAGTGGAAAAGAAGTAAACTGGTCTTGGATTGGAAAAGTGTCTAATAGGTCCTAAGAGACTCTCTAAAAGTTTGGTTTTCTAAGTCGCCTTCGCACGTCGCGGAGTGTTTTGGGGGCAGAGGGTCGAGTAATCCCCTCCTGCCCATTATACCCGGCCGGGGCGCGTTGCAGACGCATTTGGCCCGCCGGAAGTCCATCGACAAGAGTATCCATTGGCTGACTTCTCACAAGTTTAAGTCACGTACGTTTGAAACGTACTAACAAGTGGATTGGTCTGTACGTGGAGATATCGTTTGTGGAATTCATGAGCATATTGGATCTTTACGTGGACATATTGGTTTACTATAACATTGGTTGGAGTTTAGACCGGCTTGGGTCTTCTCTCATATTGGTCAGGGGCTAGACCAGTTGAGTGGTCTACCCTCTATTATCTCGTATTGGTTGGGTCTAGATCGATTGGACGGTCGACCCATTGGACTATACATATTTCAATTGAAACCGGTCTACAAGTACCCAGGGTGAAGAGTTCCGCCCAGGGTACACCCCCCCCCAAAACGGTCTGCATACTATCAGACCCAAGTCAACCAGCGACACGATCCACCGAGTGTTGAACTAGCCCATTCCATCGGGTACACAAGGTGAGATGGCAACGCAAGATCAATCGGACCAAGCGTCTTCTGTTGATGATCGGTCGTCGGCTAGCAGCGGACGATCAGATCGGATCGCAAGCGAAGGTCCGCGGGGTACCCCCCCCGTAAGTTGGAAGGCTGGGCACGATGGTAGTCGGGTTCTCGACACATCTGTGTTCGATTTTGAGCTTGACTCCACCACAATGGTGCGCGTTTCCGGATCATTTGGTGATCGTGGATATCACCGAGATGATGTCCGGTCAAAAGTTGACTTAAGTGATTTAAATGTGGAATCGTTCTGGAGAGGACATAAGGAAAATCTGTCACCTTATGTTTTCGTTGTTGATAAAGATGGCGATGTCCGATCTGGCCGGGTGGAGGGCCAGATCGGGATTAATAATTTTTTTCCTCCCCATAAGGCTCCCACCGGAGCCGATCGGGACTATAGCAAGTTTTGCTATATTTCCGGAAAGTATCAGGACTTTTGTCCTGATCCTATGTATTTACATGGAAAAATTGATGGAATAAAAAATGAGAACCAATCGGAGGCTGATCGGAACGATCCGATCCACATGCCTAAGGTCCCCAAGCAAAGGCTAGGGATGCCGCCCAAGGAGGACGACTTGGAAGAAAAGTCGCAGGTCGGGGATGGGGTTATTGACGAACAAGACCTGATCAGGATGTATTACATCCACGAGTTGAAGCGATTTATTCGTGAAGACCAGGTCATGCAAATTTTGAACCCCCAGATCCCTGATCGCCTCCTCGGACCCACTACCGAACCGATCCAGAGTGATCGAGCACTGGTGCTGGTGAAAAACCTGCTGGCGATGTTGGCTGAGGTCGGCATAAAAGTGAAGAACCCGGTCAACGTCCACAAGCTGTTTGATCTGGACACTCGCAGGCTGGAGATGTCGATGTCGACTCTCCATGATCATTTGGTGACGTTGGTGGGGGTGGTTCGCCGCCCAACTCCCACCATGGCATTGAAGGTTGCTGAAGACACGGCAGCACATGACGATGCGTGCTCCGATGATAAATCGGTATAGCAGTCTCCACCTTCCTCTAACAACTCATCGGAGTTGGAGGTCGGTGTTGAGCGGATGACCATGGGGGCAGATCATACCCCCATGGGAGCATAAAAAGGACGTGCGGCAGCATGGGGCTGCATGCCGGTCGGGGCCCCAGGATCCCCCACAGGTGTCAGTACCTCCAAAGGATGATACCCACACGTTGCCCATGACCGAAGCTAACGTCCAAGCCAAGTTTGAAGCAATGATGGAGCGTTTCATGGGAGATCGATGCAGATCACCTCCGCTCCCTCATGCTCAGGACCGATCTGCCCGGCAAAATGTCAATATTTGCCGGGATGTAGATATGGAGTCAGTAGCATCAGTGGACAAGGCCACTAGAGGTGTTAAACCAATTGGCAAAGGAAGCCGCAAGCAGCAACCAGCTCGATCGCGCCGATCAAGCAAGAACAGTGATTACGACATGGAGTCGATCGGCGATCCGGATGACCACTATGGGTCAGACGGTGCGGGTGCGGGCAGAACGCGCAGGGCTAATCTAGCCTCCAAGACCGCTTTTTTGATTTCGGATCTACTGCGATCCCGCGCATTCGCATGGCTGCGACTACTGATCTCAAGGATTTCACCGGAAAGGACACCGACGAGGAGCAGGCCAGGTCGTGGTTTGGTCGGGTCAAGTCTGCTTTCTTACGGGAACAGACACCAAAAAAGGAACGGTGTTTGATCTTTAGAGATATGCTGAAAGGACCGGCTGCGAACTGGGTCCAACAGTTGAGTCGGGATGTCCGATCTGACTGGGACCTGCTATGTTCAGAGTTTGAAGGGCAGTACTGCAACTCCGGATTCTCCAGCGCCCGCAATTATCATCACATGCAGAAGCGGGGCGACGAGACGCCGATCGAGTACTTACACCGTCTGAATGTGGCTGCAATTCGCGCCGGCATAGTGATCAAGGAAGGCAACCCGCCGACCGGTGCCGCTTTGGAACACGTGGGTCACTATATTAGTACCCTTGATGACCAGGAGCTGGCAGATCAGCTCACCCTGCTGCGCCTAAAGGATGTGGGAGAAGTGGAGCAGACGTTGCGAATGTTGCAGCACTCCCGCAGCATGAGATCAAAGGGCGCCGTTGGATCAGGTCGTTACAGATCCAAGACCCAGAACGATCCGGTGAAGAGACCCTTGACCAGATCGGCCCGTGCTGTTAAGGCGATCGTAGCTGAGGACAGCACTGGATCGGAAGAGGAAAACATAGGCCAGTCCAGTCGGGAGTCAGACGAGGACCAGTACCGCCATATCTTCGTCGCGGAACCTGCCCCGAAAACCATATCGACGCCTGACCAGGCAGATCGGAAGGGCAGGAGCGGAAACAAGTCTGACCCGGACCGAACCCGCAAGAAGTGTTCTCACTGCGGGTCAAGCAAGCATGATGATCGGGGCTGCTGGAAGAATTTAATATGCAAGAAATGCGAAAGACGCGGCCACCCCACCGATCACTTCCTTTTCGTGTGCAAGTCATGTGGACAGATCCACGAGGCCGGCCACTGCAATATGGAAGAATTCTTCAACCTGATGTGCAAGTGGTATGTGCCGGGCAAGCACGCGGGAATGCTTCCACCTGACGTGGAAAGGATGTTAAACTAGATTGCTCGCCAGGCTGGAATCTGGATCGATCCGAGCGGTCTACGTTTGGCATCTATTCATATGTCGGCAAGGAGAATAAAACCGACAATACATGTTCTATTCTCAATTGCGTCGATGTGGATCATCCGGTCTACAATCTCACGACCGATGAATATTCCCGATCGAAGGTGGTCATGCAGCTAGATCTGCTGCCTGGAGAGTCTCGCGGATACTGGAAGTATCATGCGCCCGACAAATGGTTTAAGCAGGCGAAATCCTGTGGTAAGATAAATAACCATAAAGAGACGATGTTGTTCGACTCTGGGGCTGAATTCTCGATTATTGACTCCGCCTTTTCTCGTAAGGTCCGATGTCGTATAGACGATACCCAGAGACAAGAATGCGTTGGGATCGGTGAAAATTCTTATATGACCGAAGGAAGGACGCGCGTGAAGATCACCATATCGGGTTTGTTGGTCTACTTCTTCAGTGCTTGGGCTGGTAAGCTGGACGGTCAGGATGCCCTGTTAGGCATGGATTTCATGGTGCCGGCGGGTATTCGCCTTGATCTGTCTCATGGAGTGCTTACACTACCGGATGAGTTCCAGATCCAGTTAGCTGGTCAGCGGCCCCTATACGGATCGTACACCGATTTGGTCAGGTGGGATCAAGATTTCACCATTCCAGTCGGCCAATCCGCTGACACCCCGGTCGATAAAGGTTTTCGTTCGAGGAAGTTATGGGTGACCAGGGGCGATCGGTGGGTGTCGACTTTTGTGAAGAGTGCCGGCCGACATGATTTTGTCCGACTCACTAATATCGGTTACAAGTCTCTTACGCTCGACAACAACACGATTGCTGGCATGTGGCTGGCAGAAGGGAAAGTGCCAAGGAAGATGGGGTTCGTCTCGATCGGATCGAGACGGTATGTTGAGTGGCAGAACTTGGCATACCAAGCGACTACCGATCTGGTCAGCAATGATGGATCGGTGGAAGAAGATACCTCACCTATGGTGGAACGACCCAGCTATGTAACCCCTAGGAAGATGCTAGTTCGAAGAAAGGCACCACAGGCGCCGGATACGGTGGACCATCAAGTAGATGAGCCAAAGTTCGTTAACGTGGTGGCGACACAAGAAAGGCGACAGCGGAGCCGCAAATATAAAAAGGGAAGCATGGCGAGACTGGGGCGGACCATGATGGCACGCTTGAGCAGGTCGATGTTGGTGAAGGGCAGCCCGCCGATCGGTAACAGCAGTGTTCAGCCGATCAGGACGGTTTGGGTGTTATTGCCCCGGAAGATGACCAGGTCTGCATCCATGAGGGCGGGGACCAATACATTCAGGAGTTGGAGAGCCAGATGGCAGTCCTCCCTGAAGTGTCTGATGACCCGCCCGAGGTTACTATGGACGATCTGCAAGTGGGTGATCGGGATCTCAACAGTCCCGATCAGATCGATCAGCTAAAGCAGATCATATGGAAGAAGAAACATCTGCTGATCGGTAAAGGCAATGCCTTATCCCTGCTGCTCGCGGAGCAATTTGTGACATCGACGTTGGAGATGCCAAGCCGATCGCCCAGCGATGCCGACGTGTGGCGCCACAGTACCGCGAAAAATTGTCTGACCTTATTAAAGGACTGTTGGCTACCAATATCATCAGACCGTCGACCTCGCCATGGGCCTCACCGATCGTGATCGTGATCAAGAAGAACGGTGTCGACATCAGGTTGTGTATCGACTATCGGTTGGTAAATCGGTTGACCAAGCTTATGGTGTTCCCGATGCCGCTGATCAGCGATCTACTAGAAGACCTTGACAATACCCTGTGGTATTGCTCACTATACATGGCAAGTGGATTTTGGGTGGTTTCGATGACCGATAGAGCTCGCGAGATCTCCGCATTTGTTACGCCGTTCGGTTTGTTCGAGTGGAACCGTATGCCGTTCGGATTGAAGAACGCGCCCCAGATCTACCAGAGGCTGATCGACAACGAATTGTATGGACATTTCAAGATCAGCACCAATCAGGACCTCACCAAAAATTATGATGTTTTACAGAGGGTGAACCTGACCGGGAGAGGAGACCGTCCGTTCTGGGAAGGTGATCGTATATCGACGAAATTCTGATCCCTGCCTCGTCATGGAGCGATTTGTGCGAGAAGGTCGAACGTTTGTTGGAGACATGCGATCGCTGGAACCTGTCGATCAGTGCTGTGAAAAGTTATTGGGGCATGTCCAAGGTCGCCTATTTGGGTCATATGGTGTCGATCAGTGGGCTGGAGGCCAATCCCAAAGATCTGGAATCACTGAACAACCTCCCGTTTCCCAGATCGCTGAAGGCAATGCAGTCCTTCTTGGAAGCCTAAATTACTACAGCCGCATCATTGAAGGATTTGAGATTTACGCGGCCGTTCTGTACGAGCTCCGGGAAGTCGACTACCATATGTTGCGCGAAGAAGATCGGGCAACTTTACGGGAGGGCTGCGACTCTGATCTTCCCGCAGATTGTCCGCAAGTGGAGGCAGAGGATCACATGAGGCGTGCAAAGGTTGCTTTCGCTATGCTAAAGGCCAAGATGGCGATGACACCGATTCTTAAGCACTTCGATCCGGAGAAAATGCCGATCGTCATTGTGTATGCTAGTAAGTGGGCCATTTCGGCCACTCTAGTACAAGAACATGATGGAGTGTACCACCCGGTCACTTGTACGAGCCGGACATTGAAGCCGAACGAGGTCAACTATGGGATCGTCGAAAAATAAGTTATGTCTTTACTACGGATCTTGGATGTGTTCTACAACCTACTGGTCGGCCAATCTGTAAAGGTCCTTTCAAGAAATTCGACATTGGCCTGGTTATTATCAGCCAATGGGATGGACGTTCGGCTCGGCAGATGGTCAGCTATCTTGTCGCAGTGGTCTCTCGAGGTCGTCAAGTGCACCAATGGAGAGGAAGAGATATTGGGCACTTAGCTGCCAGTATCACCCCTCGGTCCGAAGTGGATGAGGCTTTAGTGGCGATTGTCCCAACGAAGCAACCTCGACAGTCAATATCGCGGCCGCCGACTACCGTCGATCAGGATGAGGAACTCCTGGTCTTGGGTTTTGACGGGTCGGCCAGCGTGAAGAAGAAGGCCGGCTCCTATAGCTCTATACTGTGGAAGTTACCACAATGGTCTATAGTCGCAGCCGCCACCGATTTCACGCCTGACATAACGGTCAACGAGGCAGAATATCGGGGCTACTTCTATGTCTTGATCTTCTGTCATCACAACAGAAAGGGCGGATCATCATATGTGGTGACTCCAACCTAGTGATAAGGCAGATCAGCAGGGAGATCGACTGCAAGGCGCCACGGCTAAACTTGCTAAATGATCGGGTGATGAAAGCGCTGAAAGACTACCCCAACCACTAGCTATTGCACGTGAAACGAGACTGGAACAGAAGCGCCGACCACCTCGCGACCCAAGCCATGCGAGACCAGACCGGGGCGACGATCACCGAGGAAGCCGTTTTACAGGAACTTATTGACATAAACAGGCTCCCGGAGGTGATCAAGCCCAAGGAAAGCCCTGGTCAGGTGCATGTGATTGCCGCAACCAGATCGCGAGCTCGAAAGTCTCGCCGATCGTTCCCCAAGGAAAGGCTGAGTGAGTACGTTGTACAACAGCTAAGGTCGGAACGGATCCTCAAGGCGCAGGACGAAGAAGAGTGGATCGTCAACCTGAAGGCTTATATGCGCGGTGAATTGTCCAAGTTGACAAATGGTCAGGTGAAAGAGTGTGCCAAGATCGCGTACAGTTAAGATGTGGATGAAAATGGATTGCTATATTACTGCCGCGACACTGATCAAAACAGTGCCGATCGAGATCGACTGGAAAAACTGGTGATCCCTGAGTTGCTGCAGCCGGATGTCCTTCATCACTACCATGTGAGTCTAGAAGGGCGACATCAAGGCATAGGCAGAACATATCACAAGATCAGAACCCAATTTCACTGGAGAGGACTTTTTCGAAGCGTGCAGAAATATGTGGGCTGTTGCACGGATTGCGAGACCGGAAAGGGCAGACCGATAATCAAGGGCCGATCGCCCGGAAATATCGAGGCTAACTACCCTTTCCAGGTGATAGCGATGGACCACATACCGTCACTGCCCAGATCGACACGCGGCAACACTAATCTGCTGATCTGGGTCGACCTATTCACCGGTCTTGTAGCCGGGTGCGTACACGCACGGTGCGGCTAGCGCACAGAGGAAGACTTTCCTTTAAGCGGCGTTCGCCGCTACTTAGCCGATACTCCCTTATAAGGGCTTAGTAGGAGAGATATCTCCTACTCGGGGCCAAGATTCCCGGGGTGGTTTACAGATAGCTTTCGCTAACCCCTTGTAACAAGACTTCCCTTATAAAGGGAGGTAGCGTAAGGGAGAACTCCCTTAGGCTACAATACTCACTGCGCGCGCGACCGGTCGAGGTCGCGCGTCCGCAAAATAGAGTGAAATGTAAACTGAATATATTTAATATGTAATTAGCCTAAATTAATTTAAACTAATATAAACTATATGTAATACTAAGTAGAATATTCTTAATTCGTACCTAGCTAAAATGTAGTGTACGCACCTGTGTACTGACACGTGGATGTCTGACACACCACCACACCAAGGGCCCCTGCCCTGATTGGTTAAAATAACCAAAGGTTCGAAACCTTTCAACCCGGCCAATATTGAACTCAACCGTGGTGTACTCACGTACACCAACATCAGTGTAACCCGAATGTAACCCCGTTACATAAACGGTCTACAAGTACCCAGGGTGAAGAGTTCCGCCCAGGGTACACCCCCCCAGTACGGTCTGCACACTATCAGACCCAAGTCAACCAGCGACACGATCCACCGAGTGTTGAACTAGCCCATTCCATCGGGTACACAAGGTGAGATAGCAACGCAAGATCAATCGGACCAGGCGTCTTCTGTTGATGATCGGTCGTCGGCTAGCAGCGGACGATCAGATCGGATCGCAAGCGAAGGTCCGCGGGGTACCCCCCCCGTAAGTTGGAAGGCTGGGCACGATGGTGGTCAGGTTCTCGACACAACTGTGTTCGATTTTGAACTTGACTCCACCACATACACGAGTACACAAGTGGCGATTATTACGGTTGTTTTTAGCTGGTAATTGTTCATTTCGTTGAGTGTGGAAATAGTTTAGGTCTCGTTTCGTTTGTGTGGATTATAAGTGGAGTTAACGTCGAATATAAAGCTTGTTTACGTTTTATCACTACTATTGCACTGTCCTACTTTCGTTTCTTTGTGGTTTCACACATAAGTACACTATTTGTAGTTGGAAAGTGCACGCATTGGTACATAGTTACGAATATGAGCGACTACGAACTGTTAAAAAACCAAGAAAAAGTATTTAAACACTTTCCGCGATCTTAGCCCACCTTGTCACAAAGTTTCAGCAAGGGGGGATCGGCGGGAGAGGCAAGCTAGTAGGTGCGGTTTGACAGCCGTGGAGAGTTCAGTAAAGTACTGCTTAATTATATTCAAATTTTAAAGTGTATTGTGGTGGAGCGGCTGATCAAAGTTTTTGACGCTTGATCAGGCGTTACCACGGCTCCCGGACTGCCGACTAACGAAGGGGGTCCTCCGGTCGTCCTTTGAATACTTGTGTTCCTGCTCACCTTATGTACCCGACGGCTTGGGCGTGGGTCGATCTCCAGGTGGCGGGGATGGCACGCTGCAATTCCTTGCTGCAAGATTGAATTGACTTGTGATGGAGCGACTGTTGTCGATCAGGCTTGATCAGGCGCAAATAGTCGATGATCAGGGCCTCTGGTCGTCGATCAGGGGGTGATCAGGGGTGCTCAGAGCCAATAGTCGAAAATCAGATCGTGATCGACTTGATCGGTCTGATCGGTCTGATCGATTTAGTCGATCAGGCACTAGTTGGCGCGAGTTGCGAACAGACGAACGTAGGTCGCAGATCGTAGAGTGTCGATCTTGTGTTGATCGGCGAAGGGGTACTTGATCAGGCAGCGGAAGTCTTTCCCGATCACGGAGCCTCTGAGTATTAGTCAGCTTACAGAATACCCAATAGATATGTATTCTTAGCCTAGACCTACGAGGGAGGGGAAATTTCACTAGATCCACCTAGAGTCCCCGTGGGGCGCTTACAGCAGCCGAACTCTAGGGGCTAAACGTGAACCAAAGGAGAAGAAGTGAGATCACACTGCTCGATCACGTTCCGAAGACCAAAAATCTTTAAAGAAGAATCTCTGACACAGAGGGCGGAGTTGCGGGGCGAGTTCTCACACTCTACGCCTACCGGTGGGCCAAAAACGCACTCAGTGCTCCCGCTCGGGACGTAGAGGTATATACTAGAGAGGGAGGCGCAAAGGTGCCGTCCCTAAAACGATCTGCTCGATCGTACGCAAAAGTAGAACTTTATTATCGCTTAAATCCCTAGAACTACCAATTACCTAATATCCACCAATCAGAACTACCCATTCCAGCGTCCTCCGTCGACCAGTCGACCTGATTTATCCGTCGTTCTTCGATGTTCGTTGCTGTTCGTTGAGTACCTGTATGTAATCATCCCATCTCCCAATGTCTCGTCTATGTCCTGTATATGTGCACCACGGTTGTATACGCAACTGTTTACACCGTGGTACACACAATCGTACAAGATTACGTAGCTAGTTTGTGTCTGCAGTCAGACCCCTAATTAGGCCCAATTTCATATCACACTTTACCACAGCCACCCCTGGGCCTCGTCCCAGCCGTAAAGCGGTTGGGGCGAAGGTCAATCATGCCGTTGGATACCGTAGATCATGCCACCGTTGGGCGTGTTACCCATCAATCATGACATCATCGATCAGGCGATCAGCACCCATCAATCTGCCCTTTCTCCCGACGATCAGGTCACAATCGATCAGGCCGGTACAGTTACTGGTATGCCCCTCGCGACCAAACGTCCATCCTCCAACAACCGTGGCATCAGCGATCAGGCTCTATCGATCACGCATTTCTGCATTTCCATCATGCAAGCGATAACGGACGACACCCCAGCGAACACCACCAACGCTCCTGCCCTGGATCGGGCCGCGGCTGGTCAGGCGATCGCCTCGATCAATCATGTTTGCAGCCTGCAGGATGCACTTCAAGCACGCGATGAGCAGATCGCTGTGCTATCCCACTCGCTCGCGATGAGCGAAGACACTATCGTGATGCTTCGACAGCAGCTCGCTCACGCCAACCGTAACACGGCGGATCGTGATGCCGAGATCGAGCGGGCCGCCATGAAACAGCTTGTGCCACTACGTTTATTTTTTCGGCGCTGCAGTCAACGATCTCAAGTCCAAGCTAAAAACCGCCACGAAGACCATAGCTGATCAAGAAAAAACCATGGCCAATCAACGCGCCCAGATCCGCGATCTGGAAAGCGTTCGTGATCTCAATCGTTATCTTCGATCAATGCAAGAACGGACGCTGATCAAGCGCAAGAGTTGGATCAGCTTCAGCAGCGCATGAACGCACTACGAGAAGAATACGATCAGGCTGCTTCCAAGAATCAGCGTTTGGTTGAGCAGGCGTTCAAGCTCAGTGCCGAGGCTGAAAGACGCAAGAATCACTGTGATCGCCTCCGGAAGAAGACAAGAACAATCGCCTGCAAATGGACGACTATACCGCTATCATAGTCCAGATGCAAGAGATGTGCGAACGTGTCGAGGGGGTGTCGGACCTCAAGACCGAGCTGGGTGATCTATATACCGCGTATTCCTAGCTGGAGGAGGAGCATTCCATCACACAGCGCCGCTTCGATCAAGTTTCTGCACATCGCGACACTCTACGCAATCAGCTGCGACAGGCTCGAGGTGAAGTTGCGCAGTTGCGTTCTCTCCACTCGACCCTTCAAGTTCAGTTGGCCGGCATGTCTCTTCAGATGCAGATCGCTCCGGTCGTCAGCATCCCTCTTGCGGGTTCTGATCAGGATGCATCGCCTGCTGATCTTCCCGCTGATTATCCCGACATATCGATCGGCCGAGTCGCTTCTCCGCCTAAAAGACGCCTTCAGCATTCACTGTATTCATCTCGGTCCAAGCGACCACGCCTCCTTCCTCCCATTTCGGAGGCGAAGTCAGAGGATGATGATCCTCCAAGTCCTGATCAGGACGACGAAAATGGATCCACTGACCTGATCGCGTCAATCCCATCTACTCCGACGATCAGCGAGTGTGGGAGCGAGGGACCGCTTAATCAAGGCTCCGCCGGGTTTCTTTTTCCTCGTACGGGTGATTTCAAGTCGTTGATCATGGTACCTGATGGTGCAGCAGACGCAGACATCCTGCCGTGGACTCCAAGTCAACTCAGTGGGTTCGATCTGCGTAGCGTCACGGCTCAAGTGGTCTTTGATTACCTGACCCACCGCGAAGGATAGTTGTTCCCAGCCGCCACGCATGCCCCTCCGGCTGATAAGTGGTTTTGTCCCTTGATCACCCAGCCGGAGGTAGAGCGGTTATACTCCCAACGCCCCTGGGACATTTTCACGACCATGATTCCACCCATTTCTTTCCGCTCAGTCGGCTGGTTTGCCGAATTTGAAGCGAAGTATCGGTCGTTTCTCAACCATCACACGCTGGCGATCTGGGAGTCGACGCATTATCTCCCCATCGAGAAAAGCCTTCGCGAGGCCGATGAATTCTTCCGGGACTATTACAACGATCGACTTCAGCGCAGAAGTCGTGCCGGGGCAACATGGAAGAGAATTGTGGAGTTTGTCCTGCAGGGAATGATCGACGGGAAGCGTGATCTCGACATTTTCCTGGCCTGGACCCGTAGATCAAACATTGTGCTCGAAACCGTCTTTTGAAGTTTGCCCCGGCCGACGATGGGGCGTGGTACCCCGGGTTCCTATCGGATCGCCACCTCGGACCCTATCAGACGCGCTGAACGAAGTCGATGACTTTGAACCTTGGCGGATCCAATATCGTCTCTCTCCTGAGGATCACCCTGGCCGGAAAATCCCTCGCATCCGCCGTAAGTTTTACGGGTCTGATTATTCGGCTGATCACTTCTCTTTAATAAATAAATACTCTTGATCATGTCATTTCCACTGTTGCTTCGTCACTCACAATTGGTTCGTCGATCGCGTATTACTTGGACTCTTCGTCCACTTTCATTACGTCAAACCGATGTCTGTTGATCATCTTCCTTTCGAAGTCCTTGATCAGAGCATCACAGTTAAGATCTGCCTCGTCTACCCACGGCTCAGCATAACCTTTCCAGTATACTTGATATTCGCGTAACGTTCTTCCATACCTATTCTTTCGACCAGATCGGACATCGGTGATACGATCAACTTCAAATTCATCTGTATCTAACGTCCTTTCCCAGCTGTCTTCAGGTAACAAAGCTTTATCGAAGTCAAAACGATCCTATATCCCAGTTGTTAGTGCAGTAGTAGGGCGATCTGGAAATTCCTTGATCAATTTCAACTTGGACAGATGCCCTACAGGGAACATACGATAGTCGGTGACAGCTGTAACCAGTCTCGCCGCATGATTACCGATTACCTCATCGACTCTGAAGGGTCCATGCCACATATGCGCCAGTTCTTCGCGAACCCTTCTTTCACCCGATCGAGATATAACCAGACCCTTGATCCGGCTTCGATCTTGTGTGGTGTCACTTGATCATTATGCCTCTCAGCTCGCTCGGCTATCGCTTGATGCAATCGGGTGATCATTTGTTCGCGGGTGTATCTGTAGTCTTTCTTCAACTTTTATCTCCACCGACGAGCATCTCGATCTTTGCGCCGAATTCCACCCAGTTGTAATGTCGATTCCAACGACGATCGCGGATCCAACCCATATGCCAAATAAAAAGATGTCTCTCCGCAAATGCGATCAGGGGTCGAGTTCAGCGCGAAAACCAGACGATCTGCATACAAGCTCAAATCTTTCTGGCCGACATCTGATACATACATTTTGATTGCCCGCGTAATCGTCTGCACCTTCCTCTCCGCCTTGCCGTTTGCCTGTGGACGGTATGCCACAGTAGCACTCTGACTTTGTCCCACGATTTTGTTGAACGCACGAAATACTTCCGACATAAAACCCGGTTCCCGATCGTACCGGATCACCTCGATAGCCCCGAATCGTCGAAACACACACTGTTCATAATTTTCGGCGACTTTCTGCGCTGTGCGAGACGATCCAGCTTTCGCGATACCCGTGAACAGATCCGTCCAAATAAGCAGTTCAGTATGTCCATCAGTCGATCGGGGTAGTGACGGGATATGATCCATGGCTATCACTTGGAATGGGTACGTAGCCTCGATATTCCCCGGCGACATACCCTTGATCGTAGGCTGGTCCTTCCCCGTCTCGCAATCTACGCATTGTCCAACAAACCTTTGTACGCTTCGGAATAGAACCACGCCAATGGAAGTATCGTCTGATCCGCTGATATGTACGCCCTATGCCTTGTTGTCCTCCTCCAAGCTCACATGATAATGGTGGAGGACATCTGCATGTAGGGTCTCGGGTAATACCAGCTTAATCGAAAGGTGCCGATCGTCTTGATCATCTTTGTCATTGCTGGCTTTTCCTTTAGCCATATTCCCACAGTAGATCAGCAATCCTTGTTCGTCGACGTCGTAGTTGTCAGCAATTTTCGCGCAATCGTTTACCTCATCTGCGCTCAATTGTGAGACGTCACCATGCAGATAACTTCGCAAACCATGAATCCATTTCTCTTCGTCCTGCGCCTTTTTCACCCGTTCCGCCCTTATCCCGGCTATAGTATATCGGGCCACGTTGACGGTCGCGGATGACGGAGGTTACGTGATCGTGTCATCACTTGTACTTGTGGAGCAGTGGGATCTTCATTCCACGTGATCATTTCCGACAACCTGTTGAGGTCGGCCAATTCTTCCAGCTGTTTCTCGTCATCAATTTCAAATCTTGTTCCACCCTGCATGGCCATAATGGTGATGTGATCTGTACTCTTATTCCACTCTCTTTTAACATGCACCAGATCATGATCAGTCCATTCGCGAAGGAGGTTGAACGCACGCTGTTGCAACACTTGCAATCGCGGAGCTTTACTTTCTATTCAACCGCGCATTTTCCTGATTACCAAATTCGAGTCTCCGCACACGATCATCCTTCCTTGGGGTATCGCGAAAGTAGATCCAAAGTTAAGAGCAATCCATGGTATTCACATTCATTCACCGTGATATCGGGCGCATGATCAGCAACCGCGATCACAATCTTCCACTCCGGTAATTTCCATACGATAGCGCCGAATGCACCTACACGTCGCTTGACACTTGCAGATCCATCGAAATTAATCACGTAAAGTTCTTCGCCTTTCTTAACCGTAGGAGGTGGTACTTCAATCATCTGCCTCGGTTGCTTTTTCGGTGCGATCGCAATCAGTGCCTCATCGATTTCGGTTCGAGGAGTGATACTTGCATCTAACGCCCCCAGTACCTCCTCTTCTCCCTGTACACATTTCTTGATCTCGATGTCCCATTGTGATAAGATCGCAGCCCATCTGCCCAGCCGTCCAGCCCGTTGGATGTTAGTAACCATCTCAGCTTGGATAAACGCGACAAGACAGCGATCGTCTTTCCGACCAGCATCGTGAAGTAAACATCCAAAACCCGTAGAAGCGCCAGAACTTCCTTTTCGACGGGTCTGTAATTCAGCTCACCGTTCTTCAATATTCGGCTGGCGAATGCGACGGGACAATACACTTGATCATGTTATTGTACCAGCGCGGCGGATACCGCCCATTTGCTGGCGTAAGCCACGATTACTGGCGTTTTGTTCTGATCAAAGTGGCGCAGGTTTGGAGCTGACGCAATCTTCGCTTTTAGCATGATGAATGATACTTTTGCCCTGATCAATCGATCGCCTTCATGATTCGAATTCTCCTTGATCAATGATCGGCTCTTCAACTCTTGATAATCAATATCTCTTAATTCGTAGAGCACGGCCGCATAGATCACGAAGTCTTCAATAAATCGACGGTAGTAGTTCAAACTTCCCAAAAACGATTGCATAGAACGTAAGGTACCAAGAAAAGGCAAATAGATCAGATCATACAAATTTTTTGGATTTTTTTCCAAACCGCGGCTAGAGACATGATGCCCTAAATAGGGATTTTCACTTCGCCCCCAGTACGATTTAGCCACGCTGATTGACAAGTCCATTGATCTCACTTTTCCAGCAGGTGCCGCACATTACAACACAGGTAGTCCATGTAGGTGCAGGGATCAAAATATTATCGATATATGACCGCCTCTGCAGCACAGACGGACCCGGTGTCTGGTCAGGCTCTCCTACAGTAAATAAATCAGCCGATTCGTCATCACCGTCCTTAACCTTGAGATACCCGTATAATGCATTATCGATCAACCGCTGGTAGATTTTCGGAACATTCTTTAGGCCAAAGGGCATCCTATTCCGTTCAAACAATCCAAACGGAGTGACAAACGCCGAAATCTGACGTGCTCGATTGGTCATAGACACGACCCAAAAACCACTCGCCATATCCAAAGAGCAAAACCACAACGCTTTATCCAAATCTTCGAGTAGATCAGAGAGTAGGGGCATTGGGTATACCATCAAACGCGTGAGTTGATTCACCGCGCGATAGTCGATACATAAGCGAATATCAACCCCATTCTTCTTCACGATGATCACACTATAGGTGATGCCCAGGGTGATGTAGACGGATGGATGATCTTAGTAGCCAATATCCCTTTGATAAAGGCCGATAACTTCTCGCGAAATTGTGGATCCACATTTCGACACTTTTGGGCGATCGGGCGCATTGTCTACATCGATATCGCAAACAACTCCACGTGCAGTAGGAGGTAGCGCGTTCCCTTTCCCGATCAACAGATGTTTCTTTGCCCAAATTATATCGCGAAGCTGATCAATTTCTTCTGCCGTGTTGACTAAGGGATCACCGACTTGCAAATAATCCTTAGTCACCTCTTCGGTACTTGCAGACACTTCAGGCAACGTAGCGAGCGCTTCTCCAATTATTCCACGTACAAATCTCCGCCTTCATGGTAGCAAACTTGATCATCGATAGGGATTACACCAAATTCGCTATGATCGGCTGAGACGGGGTGATCACGCATATCTTGACCAGGCGTATCTATTGTAACAGGTTGTTCAACTCCGTGACCTAAGGTCGGAACTTTCACCCCCGGCTCCTCATCGCACCGTTCTTAAACCCCTTGCATCTTTTGCGACCCTCCGGTTACCAATGCCACAGACGTGACGATCGGGTCTGTAGGTCGTACTAAAATACTTCGAGGAGTAGGATACTCCTTCTTCTCGACTAGGAGACCTTGATCGACACTTTCTTGATCGTCATATACAGAATCGGTAGACGCTTGATACGCGAGATTTTGCCACTCCTTATAACGATTAGACCCCACCAAAAGAAATCCAGGGCGACGGTGCACTTCATCTTTGTTCATCCAGACACCTAAAATCGTATCGTCTTGTACAATGATCCGATTATCAACGACGTTCGTAACACGCAGATACCGTAAATTACCCACGCCCCTAGTGATAGTGGGGACCCAATATTTTCCACGGGTAATCCACAAATTTCGAGAACGCTGATCACGAATCCGAACCTCAGCAGATCGACCTAGTGGGATCTGTTTGTACTGATCAAGTTTCATGTAATTTCCACTCGATCCGTACAGCTGTCGAAGTCCTTCTAATGGGATGATCACCTCATCAGGAAAACTTAGTTAACCATGGGCGACGTCTAATCGAACACCAGCTGGTATCATAAAGTCCATACCCAATATAGCATCTTGACCAACACGTCTTCCCACCCATGCATGGAAATAATAAACCAACGATCCCGCTAACGTAATCTTAATTTTAGTGCGCCCTTCTGTGGGGTATGCACTTTCTCCAATACCGACACATTCTTGCGTTTGACTCGTGTCGATCTGACAACTCACCTTACGAGCAAAGGTTGAGTCGATGATCGACACTTCGGCACCAGAACCAAATAATAACGTAGCACGTTCGTTATTAATTTTTCCGCTCGCCTTGGCTTGTTTGAACCATTTCTTTGGCGAGTGGTACTTCCAATATCCACGTGATTGACCCGGAAGTAGATCAACTTCCATGATCACCGGGGACCGAGAAAACTCATCAATACGGAAATTATCCAAACGTGGTAAATCAGGTTGATCACATTTTTCATTATCTCTTCCTGCTGGTTGATCAGCCCTCTTATTATCCACATATTCAAAAATACACAGACCAGAACGCTCGTCTCGTACCAGATTCCAACCTGGCGAGCGTCCTAATTTAACAGGTCTTCGGCTTCCTTGGGCAACATTTCAGCATGCTTGGTGGGATTATACCACTGGCGAATGCGATTGTAAAATTCTTCCATAGGGAAATTGCCCGCATCGTGAACTTCGCCGCATGCTCGGCAGACGTACAAGCATTGATCGGTCGGATGTCCCTTCTTGCCACACTTGAGACAGGTCAGGCCCTTTCAGCAACGTAAATTATCGTGACTGATCGATCCACAATGACTGCATTTCTTCACCACCCCTTAATCAACTGCACTTGAATCTCTTCGTTTCCCGATCGGGGCTCACCAGGTTGATCGTGCGTCACTGGTTGATCGCGCATGGCAGCAATCATGTATCGGCGCTAATCACCATCGCTTCCACTGTCGTCGGCACTTGATTCTTCACTCCCAGATGTCACCTTGATCGCGCGTACCGCTTTGGGCTTCCGCTCCGGGGCAGGTGCTCAATCATCGCCGTATTTCTGGCGGAATCGGCTGGTACCTACCGCCGCCGTGGGCTGGCACCACTTATTACGTGCATAAGCCCGCAGCGTCTCTTCCAAATCCGAGGCGTTATCCAACCGCAGAAGTGCCATTTGATCAGCGAGTTCGCGATTGGGCAATGTGTCCAAACAATGTTGCACATGCTCGCGTAAGATCGTAGGCAATCCGTCCCTGATCGGCAACTTGGCGCAGTCCCGTCACATTCAACCGGTGTAGATACTCAATAGAAGTTTCATCCGATCGCTGCTTCGTGTAGTAATATTGGCGAGATGCCGATGGATCCCTTCCACAGTATTGAACTTCAAACTTATCCACGAGACTTTTCCAACTTGATCGATTATCTCTACTCAGCTGGCGATGCCAATTGCTCGCTGGTCCTTTTAGCAGATCGCCCAAGATCAAACACTTTTCATGATCAGAAGCTTGATCACGCATAAATGCTGATTTGAGGCGGCTAATACAGTTCCGCGCTTGATCTTCATCTCCTTCCTTTCCCGAAAATTCTTTCAGGTCACTGATCGCAGACATCCGGATCCTGGGAATCTGCTGTTGATCAGGCATCCCAGTATACGCGGACGCAACTGTAGCTCGTCGCGGCAGTGTGATCGGCTCATCGGGATCAATGTAATCACTCTGGGATCGTTGATCATGGAACGAATACACGGATTCCATGTCAACGTTTTTGACCGTCGTCGATCTTTCTGGCTTCGACTGCCGATCACGCAGCGAATGTACGGACTCCAAGTCGATATCCTTAATCGATGCCGCGCTTCCTGGCTTTAGCGTGCGGTTTTTTGTGCGAACGACTCCAGGTGTCAACTTTCTTCTTTCCTCAGCCAGAAACTTCTCCATAGCCGTATCAAAAATGTCTGCAGCTGTGGACCTTGCTATACTTGATCATCTTCTACCTTGATCGATTGAGGTTCCTTCTTGGTAACTGCAAACTTGGATTCATCTTTCTGGCAAACTTTCATTCTGGTGACTTTGGGTTCTATGCTTCCGGCACTGCTCGACTCCACTCCAGGCTCATCGCCTTCGGAAGGGGCAGATTCGTAACAGGATGATCCCGAGTGTTCTGCCACGTTGATCGACGGGCCCGCTTCAATTTTGGGCGGAGAACTGGGGGGATCCTCTATAGTAGATCTGTCCACGATAGGTACCACCAACTCGTATAGTCAATGTGTAGCGTGCCTAATATCTCCTATGTACTGATCGAACATTTCTTCAGCAACGTAGGCGATTGTCGACAAACCAGCTTGCTTGATCAGGCGTATTAGCCCTAAAACCAGCCGAAGTTGGTCCTTCCAATTCGTCACTGGTCAATCTACCGGTCCTTTTAGCTCTCCGCTGATCGTGACCCCGAGGAGGTTCATGATCGCATTCGTCAATAATAAATATTCCAATTCTCCTTTGTAAACCTTTCGGTAAAACGTTTTCACCAGATCCAATTCCGTTGTCGGCGTACTTGATCGACTTTCGACGCTCTCCGACCCAGGTGCCTTTAGCAACGCCTTCGGCTGGTCGGTCTTATAATACTTCACCATCGGATCCCAATCCGGATCCTTATACACACATGTATTTGGCGGATCATTACTTACGTTATGATCCGCATGGGATCCCAAAGGAGCCTCGGGAGGTGGTTGAGGCTTCTCCTCCTTTATTTCATCAAGATTCCTCCCTAGGTCCTGATGATCAGCATTTCATTCCTTCTTCAGGCATGACGACGGCGAACTGCCCTTCATCGTCACATCCACCTTCTCCTTTTCCACCTTTATCTTCACTTCTTCCGCTTCCGTTTTCACTTCCGCATCAGCGTCATCTTGCGTAGAATCGCGGTGATATCCCGCGTCGCCCAAATATCCGGGCACGCGCACTATTGTGGTGGAGCGGCTGATCAAAGTTTTTGACGCTTGATAAGGCGTTACCACGGCTCCCGGACTGCCGACTAACAAAGGGGGTCCTCCGGTTGTCTCTTGACTTCTTGTGTTCCTGCTCATCTTGTGTACCCGACGGCTTTGGGCGTGGGTCGCTCTCCAGGTGGCGGGGATGGCACGCTGCAATTCCTTGCTGCAAGATTGAATTGACTTGTGATGGAGCGACTGTTGTCGATCAGGCTTGATCAGGCGCAAATAGTCGATGATCAGGGCCTCTGGTTGTCGATCAGGGGGTGATCAGGGGTGCTCAGAGCCAATAGTCGAAAATCAGATCGTGATCGACTTGATCGGTCTGATCGGTCTGATCGATTTAGTCGATCAGGCACTAGTTGGCGCGAGTTGCGAACAGACGAACGTAGGTCGCAGATCGTAGAGTGTCGATCTTGTGTTGATCGGCGAAGGGGTACTTGATCAGGCAGCGGAAGTCTTTAATTCCTGATCACGGAGCCTCTGAGTCTTAGTCAGCTAACAGAATACCCAATAGATATGTATTCTTAGCCTAGACCTACGAGGGAGGGGAAATTTCACTAAATCCACCTAGAGTTCCCGTGGGGAGCTTACAGCAGCCGAAATCTAGGGGCCAAACGTGAACCAAAGGGGAAGAGGTGAGATCACACTGCTCGATCACGTTCCGAAGACCAAAAATCTTTAAAGAAGAACCGCTGACACAGCGGGCGGAGTTTCGGGGCGAGTTCTCACACTCTACGCCTACCGGTGGGCCAAAACGCACTCAGTGCTCCCGCTCGGGACGTAGAGGTATATACTAGAGAGGGAGGCGCAAAGGTGCCGTCCCTAAAACGATCTGCTCGATCGTACGCGAAAGGAGAACTTTATTATCGCTTAAATCCCTAGAACTACCAATTACCTAATATCCACCAATCAGAACTACCCATTCCAGCGTCCTCCGTCGACCTGTCGACCTGATTTATCCTTCGTTCTTCGATGTTCGTTGCTGTTCGTTGAGTACCTGTATGTAATCATCCCATCTCCCAATGTCCCGTCTATGTCCTGTCTATGTGCACCACGGTTGTATACGCAACTGTATACATCGTGGTACACACAATCGTACAAGATTACGTACCCAATTTGTGTCCGCAGTCAGACCCCTAATTAGGCCCCTAATTAGGCCCAATTTTATGGCACACTTTACCACAAGAGTGCAAAGTCCAAAATGGCTACACACTCTTCCAACACTCCTCCTGGAGCACTTAAGTCCTTGGTCAGTAAATCGGTCAACATCTCCACACTTGGAACGTGACTAGCCGATATGATGCCTTTCCGCGAGAAGTCCTTTAGCAATTTTAACTTGACATCGACGTTCTTCGAGTTGGCTGCGCTGGCTTCGTTCTCCAACTGTTTTATCGCAGCTTGGTTTTCCATATTGAACACTAGTAGCGTCTTAGCACGCATGCCAATTTCTTCAATTAGTTCTCGTAATCCTAGCGCCTCTTTTCCAGCCATTGATGCCGCAACAAATTCCGCCTCTGAGGTCGATAACGCCAGCGCTGTTTGTTTCTTGCACGCCCAGTTTACCAATATACCATTCACGAAAAGTACCATCGCCGAGACGCTCTTGCGGTCCCTCTTGTAAGCCGCAAAATCTGCATCACTGTATACCATAATTTGCAGTGGCTGCGGGAAGTCTTCATCGTGCTTCAAAACCAGCTTCACCTCACTCGTTCCCTTACGGTACTTGAGGATGCGCTTCGCAACTTTGTAATCACCAATAGTGGGTGCGTGAGTATTCCGTGTTGCGCGGTGCACCGCAAACGAAATATCATGACGCGTGCACCGTGAGACACACATCAGGCTGCCCACAAGCAACTGGAATTATTTGATGCAGGTCACACTGTCTTTAGGTTGTACCGGCAGACATTCACTGAAAACCTTGTCATTGTCGAGCACCAACACCGGTGTTCGAGCTGGGTTTATTTTTCGACCTTGTGCGAAAACAGGATCTCCTTGATAGTGGCCTGTTGATACAGAACGTAGCCGTTCTTGGGATCGCCACAAATTCGAATTCAAAGAAATTTAGTAACACTCCCCAGATCCTTTAGCTCTAGCACTTGCATGTCCGTGAAAAAGTCATTCACAATTTCTTCACAGGTGACGGTGACCAATAGGTCATCAACATACGTACCCACTACAACTAATTCACCATCCATGCGCTTTACGAGAATAGCAGAAGTCCGTAACACACTGCACGAAAACACTGCACGAAACCAAACTTTTTCAAGGTGTCGCATAAACATTGGTGCCATAGGCGACCATCTTGCTTTAAACCATAAAGGTTTCGCTTCAGCTTGAGTGCCAGTTCCTTTTTCGACTGCACCCCAAAATCGCTCAACATTCCTTCCGTGATATCCATACCTTGGGGTGCTTGCAGATAGATGTCCACATTGCTTTCAGATTTTGCCTTAGGGCAGGCACTTGGCACATCGCCATGTCGATCCGCCAACCTCCCCACACTTGTTCTAGCACCAACAGGAGCTTCACGTTGTTCAATTCCATTACTGTAGAGAACGTAAAAAATAATCATCACCGAAAACTTGTTTATCGCCCCTGGCGACCAATCTTTCTTTGTACCTCTCAACCGACCCGTTTGCACTGCCTTTCGTCTTGTACACCCACTTGGTCGGGAGAGGCACTTTGTCGGCGGGGAGACGCACGATATCCATGTGCCCAAATTCTGGAGAGACTTCAGCTCCTCCATTTCTGCATGCTTCCACAATGTTGATTGGGAGCCACCATGGGCTTCCCTATAGTTCCTCGGATCCGGCTGCATTGGCGGACTTTCCGATGCTCCAACATCCTGTTCGCAAACCGGGAACACACATAAAGCGCTTCCAGCGCTTTGTTCATTTTCGTTTACTTTTGTCGAGAAGTCATCGCTTGAAACAACTTGCTTAGACCTTGACGATTCGTACTTCTTCCCTTTCGGGTTTTTCTTCGGCTTCCTACGCGTCTTCCGTGAACAATGTTCAACAACTTCTGTGCGTTTTGACGCATCCGCAGGCTCCGGTGATCCACCATTTTCGCGCCTTGAATTCGGTGCATTTGTTTCAATCACCCTCGAACGCGATTCAGCTATATCTTGCAACTCTTGGTTGCATTCACCTTCCAGCACCTTGGTAACCTTGTCAGTTGTCTCGGCGCTAAGTGTTTCGATCGCGGTGACATACCTCGTCACCACGACCACCCTGTCTTTCAAATAGCAGCACCTTGTAGCCCTTGGTATCATCGCTCCCCAAAATAAGGGCGCGATCAGCGTGCTTTGCAAAGTTCTTCTTCTTCGGGTCCCTCCAAATCATGCATGGGGACCCAAAAACCAGTATGTCGTTGACCGCCGGCCGCTTGCCGGTAAGCACTTCAAGGGGCAAAATTCGGGCTGGGTTTGACCTTGTAAGAGTGCGGTTGAGTATATACGCGGCATACTCAGCCGCCTCCGACCAATATGTCAGTGGTACACCTGATCCGAATATCATGCACTGGATCATGTTAAAAATGGTCCGGTTCATGCGCTCAGACTTTCCGTTTGACGCAGGGTTGCCAGCTTCAGTGACCTGACGACGAATACCAGTCTGTTTACAGAACAGATCAACGTTCTGGTATTCGCCTCCACCGTCGGTGAGCAACACATGCACCCTGCATGAGAACTCGTTCTCTAACAATGCAATAAAATGCCCAAACATCTTTGAAGCCTTGTCTTTTGTGCGCGCTGCAAATACGCCCAGGTATCGATTGACACGTCTATTGTAGCCGGTGCGTATACGCACGGTGCGGCTAGCGCACAGAGGAAGAATCTTCCTTAAAGCGGTAGCTACCTCTACTTAGCCGATACGCCCTTGTAAAGGGCTTAGTAGGAGAGTTCTCCTACTCGGGGCCAAGATTCCCGGGTTAGTTTACGACTTAGCCTTAACGGCTGTATTCCCTTTATGGGATGTAAGTAAAGGGAGGGCTCCCTCTTACCTACGACACTCACTGCGCGCGCGTCCGGTCGAGGTCGCACTTCCTCAAAATAGAGTGAAATGTAAACTGAATATATTTAATATGTAATTAGCCTAAATTAATTTAAACTAATATAAACTATATGTAATACTAAGTAGAATATTCCTAATTCGTACCTAGCTAAAATGTAGTGTACACACCTGTGTACTGACACGTGGATGGCTGACACACCACCACACCAAGGGCCCCTGCCCTGATTGGTTAAAATAACCAAAGGTTTTGAAACCTTTCAAACCGGCCAATACTGACCTCAACCGTGGTGTACTCATGTACACCAACACTCAATGTAACCCGAATGTAACCCCGTTACATCCTCCCCCATCAAGACTATTGCTTACGCAATAATCAAAATCTTGTTGGAGAGCTCCAACGCCAGTTCCTCTGGCCCTCCATATGTGCTATGGAGTCTCCTCTAGAAGAGGTAGACTACTCCGAAAACTCGGAGGTGGATGCCTTTGGGGATACCTCCCCAATGGTGAGCCGCTCCGACAGCGCCGAACGGCGTTGTCGGCAGCCTAATCCATTTCCCACAGGTGGGGAAAATGCACTAACCAGTGCGGCACCCCTGCCCATATCGGATGATACATCCGAATCGCCAAAGGCGATCGTCACTAATGAGCTCGCAGCTCAAGACATCCAGCTTGCCTCACGTGCACTAAGGGCTGCGTTACGCGCCCCCAAACGCCCGTCAAGGGCGGCTTAAAATTTTGATGGTCCTCGTGACCTTCCAAGGTGGGCCAGGCATTTGTTAAGGACTAGTTTAGCGTCCTATACCCCTGGCCCCGCGGCTGAACAGCCGTATCAACGTGAACGCCGTGAGAAACTCCGGTAACAACTGCTTACACAAAAGCAGTTCACTAGCGTCTCATACCGAGAGCGCTTAAACAGGCAGGCACAGGGTGCCCCTGTTGAGAACCTCCGCGAGGTACCTTTCGTTCTTTCTCCGGGAGAAAGTGCCGATGATGCAGAGAAGAAGTTCCGCGCTTGGGCGGAAGGGGAGAAGCTTCTCCCCAGCTTCGATGAGCCGCATGACAGCTATTCCCGTCGAGACATTTGGGTGGAGAGGGTGCTGCGACTGACATTTGCCAAAGCCAAATCGATGGAGCAACTACGTGCTCCGTATCGCACGCGCAACGCCAGCGCCCCTGTCTCCACCATGGTGTCCGAAGACAGTGTGATTGCCACATCTGCCTCCGGCGAACTCCCACTTATTGGGAGTGAAGGGGCTTCTCATGCCCCTCTGGTCGTTGACCTACAGCGGGATTCTCCCGCTCAAAAGCGTCAACGACGTCGCGGCAATCCTGCCGTAGGGGAGTCTCGAACTCCCACGAACACTGTGAGAGTGGATAAACCTTCCACTTCACCAGATACTGGGTTTGACCCCGATGATGGCGTCGCGCCATCAGCCGCTACACATGAAAGTGTGGAGTGCCCTCCGCATCAAGCATTGGAGGAGGAGGTCGCGCAATTGCGACGTGAGATTCGCGAGCGCTGTGATCGACACAGCCTTCGCATCCATGATCTCCACGAGGGGATCCGCGATGAGCGAGATGCCACTGATCGCTTCGAGAGGCGGCTTGCCTCTCTCGAGACGACCGTTGCGGAGCTTCGTGGTCGCATTTTAGTCCTTTCGGGCTTACTTCGCCCTGCGGTGCCTTACGGCTATCCGCCTTTCCACCCTCCTCCAGGAGGGGCCCCGCCTCCGGGTCCTGGTATGGCTTAAGCATACCGACATAAAAGGTTGGATGCGTACGCATCACCTTCGGGATGTCCAAGGTATACGATAAGCCCTTTCGGGCTAGTACCTTAAAGGGTCCCACAAACCTGGGGCGCAGTTTATTGCGCAACACATTTGAAACTGCATGTGTAGGAAGATTTTTAGCGTTTAATAAAACACTTTCTCCTACTTTGCACACCTTTTTGTTACGCCACCCCTTGCGGTCAGCTTCCTCCTTCTGCTTGTATTGGCTTTTCGCCATGTCATCGCAGACGTGTCGTAAGACACTAAGGCGAGTCGATAAGAACTTATCGATGTGCTTTCGCACAGATGCAGGGCTGACATCGGGGACTCCTCCCCCCCTCAAGCCCTGGACCACACACACGTGGCGTCAACGGAACCCTCGGATTCACTAATCCGTTCACGTAAAACGGGGTAAACCCCGTAGATGCATGTACCGAATTGTTGATAGCAAATTCAACCATCGGAAGCATTTCACCCCAACTCTTTGGAGATTCAGGACATAAACTCCGGAGAATATCCTCCACAACGCGACTTCCGTCTGACCGTCCGTCTGCGGATGATCCGCAGTGGACATGAGGAGCTTGGTGCCTAGCACCTTAAACAACGCTACCCAGAACTTTCCCGTAAAACGGGGATCCCGATCCGACACAACGGAATCGGGTAGACCATGCTGTCGAAAGACACGGTCTAGGAACACTTTCTCTGTTCCTTGTCCATCTATGGACTCTGGCACCGCCGCCAGGTGAGCCATCTTGCCCAAACGGTCTACAAAGACCAATATGCCGGTGTTCCCGGCCTTATCCTTCGGAAAACCTAAGATGAAATCCATGCTAATGTATTTCCAACACTCCGTTGGAACCGATAAGCTCGCCAAAGGCGCAGCTGAACATGCAGAGGGTTTAACCCTCTGACACGTCTCACAGGTGCGTATATACGCACCGACCCACTTATACATATTGGGCCACCAATACAAAGCGCTTAAAGCGCTGTAGGTCTTATCCCGACCTAAATGACCCCCGGTAGGGGCGTCATGTGCCTCAAAGAGGACTCTATACTTCAGTTCCTCATTATGAGGAACTACCACCCGCGGAGTGTCCTCCGCGCTCGTGCTATAATATAGCAGACCGTCACAGTACCTGTAACGGTGTAAACGATCTTTAGCTAGACTTGACAGGGTTGGCTCAGACGAGCCAAGACCCTTTTCACCTAACTCGCTGATTAGCGCCGTACACTGTGGGTCTTTCTCTCATACGCCTGGCGTATGAGATCCACCACAGATGTGGTGACGAATGTCGCGTGAGCGAGCTCGTAATCGGGACGACGCGACAACGCGTCTGAAAGCACGTTCTGCTTGCCAGGTTTATACTTAACCTCAAAAGTTGTACTCGCAAAGTAGTATAGCCAACGGTCCATCCATTGCGAGAGATGAAGCGACTTTGTCGCTGTCCGTAAGGACGCGTGGTCAGTATAAACCACGAACGGCTTAGAGCCGAGTAGGTGAACCCTAAATTTGACAAGAGCATACTTCATTGCAAGTAGCTCCTTTTCATGAACGGGATAGTTCCGTTCCTAAGCTTTAAGCTGCCTCGACTCAAACGCGATAACGCGTTCCCTTCCTGCATCGTCTGCTTGTAACAAAGCACATCCGATTGCGAAATCGGAGGCGTCGCAGACGACACCAAATGGTTTCCCAGAGTCTAGGAGAGCATGAACGGGAGCTTTCAACAACTCCCCTTAACCGCTTCAAAAGCGTTTAGTGTTCAGTTTCCCAACACCAATCAACATCCTTCTTAAGAAGGTCGGTCAATTGCTTCGCCATTTCAGCGTAGTTCTAGCTGTACTTGTGGAGATAGTTGGCTAATCCAAGCCACTTCCGTAAATCTCTAATATTTACAGGCGAAGGCCACTCCACAATGGCTTTCACCTTCGCGGGATCCGCCCGCACTCCATCCTTACCGATGAAGCATCCGAGGAAAGGAATTTACTCAGCACCAAAGATACACTTGGATTCGTTTGCATATAACTTATGCTCTCGCATACATTCGAGCACTGCTCGAAGGTATATCAGATGCGTCTGAACACCAGACGAGTCGCCTTCCGCACGACTATGGACAATTATATCGTCGAAGTACGTCTGAGAGTACTTCCTATGAGGGCGGAAGAGTTGAGTCACCAAGCGATTGAAAGTCGCTGGTGCATTTGAAAGCCCTTGTGGCATAACAAGCCACTCCCACAGCATGCCACTAGGCGTGCTAACCGCTGTCAGCGGAATATCGGACGCTCACATGAGCACCTGATAATACCCGTCCACCAGATCTAAGGCACTGTACACCGTACAGCCCGCCGTATTGTTTTGGAGGACATCCTTCCGAGGAATCGGAGTCTGCATAGGCACAGTATCTGCATTCAGCTTTTTGTACGCATGTACAATGCGCCACTTTCCGTTCGGTTTACGAACACAAAAGGTGGGAGATGAGTTAGGAGACTTGCTCTCCCGTACCATCCCTGCCTCTTCTTTCCCCTTGAAGAATGCGTCGATGACGTCGCATTGCTCCTTGGGGAGAGGCCACTGCCTGGTGACGCAGTATTTGGTTCCAGGAACCAAATCAATTTCATGTCGGACCCCCCTATCCGGTGGTAACCCCATCCGCGGGTTGTCACTAATGACATCTCCAAATTGATTTAACAAGGAATGGTAAGGGTCCTCAGGATCCGCAAGGATCGTGAGACCGCTTCGGGCATTCAATGCCTGTTTGGTTTGCACCAAAACTGACTCGTCCATCGTGGATGAGGAGTTCAACTCCTCTTCCGGACGCAACACGACGACCTCGTCGATTTCATCTGCTTTCAAAGCAGTCTCAAACTCGTTGAAGGACATCTCCTCCAACGACAACAGTTCGCCTACCCCAGGCAACCGTTCCAGGCTTACGCCTTCTGTGACAATACCTGTCACACTATTCAGCATCCGATAGGACTGCTGACTACTGGACTCGGGACTCATCCCGAGACCCAGATGGGGGGAGTCAATTGCCCCATCTATTGGAAGCGCCACGCGCCTATCCACAGAGTTCTCTACCTCTACCACTGGTGACTCGCCGGTCTAACCTATAACGACGTAGTCGGAATCATTTCCGACGTTCGAAAGTGACAAACTTCGGGTCTCTTCGCTTGGAAGCGCCTCGCGCTTAACCACAGGGGTCTCTACCCCTACCACTGGAGTCGCAACTTGTTCGCCGGACACGGCGTGGTCGAAAAAAAATTCCGACCTGTAGGAGAGACGAACTTCGGGTATATTCTCTAAGCTCCTCGCGCTTACTCTCAGAGGAATCCACCTCTATCACTGGCGACTCACCAGTCTCGCCTATATCGGCGCGGGGATTAACCACCGAATCCCCCTCGTTAAGGAACTCTTCCTTAACGCCATTGGGAATGATCATTTCAGACATCCCAATCTCTGGCATCTCACGCCAGAATCGCTTTTGCGATCGAGCAAAGGTGGGTTCATGACTCGCCAATGCTTCACCCGACCGCGGGTGCGTTGAGCCAATGGACTTAGACTTCCAGTCTATCCATGGCTCGTGGCGTTCCAGCCACTTCATGCCCAGAATGAGGTCATACCTCGAGTTCAAATCCAGGACTAGGCAACGTTCTAAGCTGTCAAAGTCTGCAAACTTCAGCTTAAGGTCAATCGAGACCTTGGGTACAGAAACCTGTACGCCCGTCGCAAGACGGACCGTGACAACGTCACGAGAACGTGCCTCTAGGGCCTCGGCATACAGCCGACTCTTCTCAACAGAATCCCGTCTGACATAATTGTCAGACGCTCCAGAGTATATCAAGACTCTCCAAGGCTTATCAAAGACTTTCAAGTCCGCAAGGACTACCAGCAAACCTGGCTGGTACACCAACTCGGTGCTAGAAAGCACCGATTCCCTCGGGGCTTTGTGCTGTCGTCCCCTACCCTGGGGATTAACTGAGGGGTCCCCCAGTAGGGCGCTCTGCACCTACTGGGAGCCGTCGTTTCCCGACGGCTTGGACAAGGGCTTTTTCCCCACCCTTGGTCCCTTGTAGCGAGTGTCTCGCTGGGGATTTTTCGGACATCTGTTCCTCAGATGATCTGTGCTTCTACACAGGAAGCATCTCAGCGGCCCATGCCGCTGCAACATAGCTAAGAGCTCTTCCTCGAAGCTCTGTGAAAAAGAGTCAGAATGACTCTTAGCGGGAGGTTTCTCCTCCGCTTCGACCTGACTCAGGTCCATGGGTTCGGGACCCACCTTAGAGGAACGGAAATTCCTCTCGGCGTTAAACGCCATCTTGAAAGCCTCCTCCAGGGATTGGGGTCCGCATCGGAACAATTCCGAACGTGCTGGCCCTTCTCTTAGGCCTCCCATGAAGACGGGGATGGACACATCGTCCGAATACGCTTTCGCGTACATCCCTGCCAACAGGGTCTTAAGCTCCTGGATATAAACCTCCAGGTCCTTAGTGCCTTGACGGCACCTCAGGAACGCCAGTTGATTCTGCAAAACCAGATCAGGCGTTCCGTACATTTCCATGAGCTTCTGCTTAAGGACCTTCCATGTTGGAAACACGTCCGTGACTGACTCCAAACACGTAAACGCCCATGTACGGGCTTTGCCCGTAAGATGGGTCAATGCAAATCCCACTTTCAAGTGATCAGCGGTCATATTCGCTGTGGCGAAGGCCGTTTCGCCCTTTCGCAACCACACGTAAAGGTTGTCACCCTTCTATCCGGTGAACTCCTTTATCTTAAATGATGATGGAGGGCGCACCCCCGTGGAATGACCTCCACTACAACTCGCCTCATGAGCGATGAGGGCATTTACCCTTGCCTTTACGGCCTCAAGGCCCTGCTCCACTAGGAGCTTCATGCCTTCTTCCCTCGTTAAGGGTAACAGCCTTTTAAAGGCTTCCTGCTGGACGAGGGTCAAACTATCCCAATCCTCCTGATTCATCCTTTGCAGAGGATGCCTAGTCTACCAACACAGGTGTTGGATTGACTACAAGTGATACCAGATGTAGCCGGTGCGTATACGCACGGTGCGGCTAGCGCATAAAGGAAGACTCTTCCTTAAAGCGGTAGCTACCGCTACTTAGCCGATACGCCCTTGTAAAGGGATTAGTAGGAGAGTTCTCCTACTCGGGTCCAAGATTCCCGGGTTAGTTTACGACTTATCCTTAACGGCTGTATTCCCTTTACGGGATGTAAGTAAAGGGAGTGCTCCCTCTTACCTACGACACTCACTGCGCGCGCGACTGGTAGAGGTCGCACTTCCTCAAAATAGAGTGAAATGTAAACTGAATATATTTAATATGTAATTAGCCTAAATTAATTTAAACTAATATAAACTATATGTAATACTAAGTAGAATATTCCTAATTCGTACCTAGCTAAAATGTAGTGTACACACCTGTGTACTGACACGTGGATGGCTGACACACCACCACACCAAGGGCCCCTGCCCTGATTGGTTAAAATAACCAAAGGTTTGAAACCTTTCAAACCGGCCAATACTGACCTCAACCGTGGTGTACTCATGTACACCAACACTCAATGTAACCCGAATGTAACCCCGTTACATCTATCGCGAGGAGTGATAGGAACCTTCAGGTCACTGCATATCACTCCTCCTATTCTATCGATCGGCGCGTTGCCGCCGGTATCTACCTTCGGCTGTGCTTTTCTAGTGGCCTTGACCTCGGCACAGGTCAGGAAATTCGGCCTGTTCGTGTCGGTAAGTGCAATGCCTGACCTGGGGCCCTGGCCAGCCTTTCGATATTATCGTAGGCCAGGTGACCCAAGCGCACGTGGAAGCGGTGAAGGCTACCAGTGTGCACGTACGGACTGACGTCTTCCAGCACACTGCTTGCCACCATGTCCTCAAAATCCTTTGAAAAGCCATCAAATTTTTCCGCCTTCAACCTTGCGATAAAAGATACCCATGGGTCATCACATCGAACAACTTCTCGTTCTTTAACATGACTCGCAGCTTGTGGCCGTCGTCGACAATGGCGCAGCCCTTTTCACGCAGCCGACCAAGCGGAATCAGATTTTTGGCTAGTTGCGGTGCGAAGTTACTTCGGTCAAGACAACGACCGTTTCACTTCGGTCGCACGTGCGCAACGTAAGCCTACCGACCTTGGTAGCCCTCAAGGTACCACCATTCGGCAATGCAAATGTGTCATTAGGACCACACTCTTTTGCATCTTCTAGCAGGTTTGCGTTCGACACCAAGTGTCTACTTGCACCGCTGTCAATTATCCAAATGTTTCCATTGCCATTATCATTACCACATGCATTTACATATGCATCTAAAGTGGTTTCCATAGTAGATAATACGAAACGTTTTGACGACTTGTCATTTCCATCCAGATTCGACACTTGGCTGCCATTGCCACTGCTTTTCCGACGTTTCTCGGGGCAATACTTCTGTATGTTCCCCTCATCACCGCACGTGTAACATGCAAGGCGATCCTTGCCAGATGTTGCGGCATGCACCTGCAACTTAACGGCTTGCTTGCCCTTGACGATGTCATCCTCTATCTTGCGCCCAGGCGATTAGCTCTTGGGAGTGGCATAGGTAGTCCTGTCTACCAGGATCATACCTTGCCATCAACATCACCTTCAATCGCGGCGCAGCGTACTTCACAATGTTTTCAATTATCAATTTTTCACTCGACCCGCTTTCGCGAGCCAGATCTACTAGGTATATATAATGCTCTGTCCACGTACGTCTGTAATCTTTTTCCATTGCAAACCAGGCAGCAGCTTGGTGGTAGGATATGTTCACCTTAAATCCCAACCACATCTGATCGAAGACATACGTAAGCTGAGGCCGCACTTGCCACAATGAACCAATGTTCGAGCGAAAATACTCCGCGGCGGTGCCCTCAAGATGTTCACCAAATTTATAAACCTTCAGGCGCTCACTCCACTGAAAACCAGAAGTGATTTCGCCGTCTCAATGGTCTCCATGAATAGGTAAGCCCGTTGACGATACCCTTCACCCAGACGGGTATACAGTTCGCGCCCTGAAAACTTCTCGATCGACAATTTTGGAATCTTGTAGCCGATATGTTGCATAGGCACATGCCCTTGTCCGGCGGTTACACCAGCCCCGCCCGCACCTTGCATGCCAACCGGCACTCCGCGAGGCGCTGCATTCACTTGTGGTCGTGGCCTAGCGCCAGTTTCCACCCTTTCTCCCTCGGCCAAAACGTTCAACGTCATCTGGTGGCCGAAAGGACGGTAATTTTGCAAGCTGTCCCGAAACTCGGCATCTTGCACTCGCACCCGGGACCCCTTCCTGGAACGGACGACACACTCGGAGGTGATTGCCTTGTCTGCTCATCTTCTTTAGCAGTTAGGCGAGTCGCAACCTCCTTTAAACTTCGCACCAGCGCTCTAAATTTACTCACGGAGGGCACATAATCTCCATCGGAATCACTCATCTTTAGTCAAATAAAAAAACCTCGATAGCACGCGTTACACCACTAGCCTATTCAACAGGGGACTTTCAACTAGTACCACGTAACGTAACCACGAAAGAATTCCACGAAAGCACACTCGATATACCAAGAAAATTCCACGATATACTTAGGCGGGCCTTGGGCTCATAACCTGTAAAAAAACAAGAAAAAGACTTTAAACACTTTCCGCGATCTTAGCCCACCTTGTCGCAAAGTTTCATAAAGGGGGGATCAGCGGGAGAGGCAAGCTAGTAGGCTCCGTTCGACGGCCGTGGAGAGTTCAGCAAAATAGTGCTTAATTATATGCAAATTTGATAGTGTATTATGTAAAGTTACTTAAGTAGCTATCCAGTTATAAATGCGACTTAAACCAGTAACCGCCGATATATGCATAAATTTATGCCATACCAAACAGCCAATGGGATTCCACCATCCTGGAAGAGTGCAAAGTCCAAAATGGCTGCACACTCTTCCAACACAAACAAGGCCAATATTCCGAAATGACTTTACCGGCCGTTTGTGCCTGATTGTCTGGAAGTAACTTTCTTGGAAAGAAGCGCGCCCTACTTGATCAGGGTAGCTGCAGACGATAAGAAAGTGAGTGTTCTTTGAGTTTTAGAGTTCAAAATATACTAATTCTAAATGCGTACTTAAGAACCTAACCTAAAGTTCCTAATAAAAGCAAATATACAGTTAAAATTCCAAAGCAGCTAAAAATGCATAAGTGACCACTGTGCTCGCGCTTCACTTGAAGTTTTTATATAGTCTAATGCCAGACTATATACATCAGTTGTAAACATCAACAATACACTTTTCACGCACACTTACGCGTATACTATCTGATCAAAAGTATCATATCAGATAGTATACACTGCGCTCCACGTTCCTCGACCAACACGAAGCGTCAAAGTATTGAAGTCCGTCCTCAATTTGTGTGACGCTCCCGTGACCAGGAATATGTAAGCAAGTGAATGAAATCTCCAATCGTAAATCCAAACTTGCTATTTGATTAAAACAAATTCAAATCGACAGTTTCAACTGAACACCAGATTATTCACGAACAGGCCTGAGTAATAGTGGCATTTGCGGCAAAATTGCCACCTAATGACACTATTAGTACTCGAAGGTTTGCCACTATTATTATGGTAATATTCCCTCATCATACATCGAAAAACATTGATAGAATATATCAACATCTATCAGCACTTTATCTGATTAAGCTCAGCATATCGCTCTCGCTTATTGGTGGTCTATCATGCCATCTTCGATTCAAGTAGTTTCGATATCATATCAAGTATAACGGTTTGTTGAATACCGCTCATCAAATTACGACAGCTTGCGACTATTAGGAGGATCGTGGCGCAACTCCGTCGCGGTATTGATTGACGCTGTACCGAAACCGATTCCACCGAAGCGATGCACGCCTTTCCAGGAAGGCCATGAGCTGGTTTACGGGCTTCGGGTGAGCGATGTTGATCCCAAGAAGAAGTCGACCCGCAGTGTTGCTAGACGTTTTTGCGAGATCTTTGGAAGGGAAGAACATCTTGGGCGGAAGCGAAAGACTACTCGGAAGTTCAGTACTACACCGCGCCGTTTTGGCCGGAAAACTATCTCAAGCATAACGAGGCACAACACCCATCCAAATGGAAGGAGTACCAAACACTTGTTGATGACCAGAAGGGCAACTTCTTCGACGGAGTCGTACCTATCAAGAGCACCCTCCTCAGCCACTTCACGCTTCAATATACACAGAGACTCTTCGAAATTGATACAGGCATTGTCGACATGATTATTGGCACAATGTATTTCGATGTTGATGATGAATCTGATTCGGATGAAGAAGCAGACGAATGTGAGGTCGCTCCATGCAGATATGACCGCCGCCGTCCAGATCTGACCCCTTCCGATGTCCGCAAGAGGTCTTTGAGTATCTTAGTACCGGTGAAGGATTCTTCTGACAATGCTCCTGTAGCTGCGTATAGGGTAGTGATCAAGAACGGCTCTTGTTTGACTTGGTCGTTGAGCTCACTTCCCTTGGGTCATCGTTTCACCTCACTGCTCGTCTTGCTCAGTCGACAAAGGAACTGACCGGAATGGCTTGCTATTCTGGTTGCAGCACTCGCACGGTCTCAGCGTTCCTTTTGATGTGCGCATTGAACCTGAAGATGCTTTCTGACCTTCTTGCCAATTTCTGGGCTTTCTCTCTGGCATTGGATGGATCTACACACCAAAGCACATCCTACCTTGACATTCGGGTTCGCTTTTGGGCCTTCGACGACCTTCACAATTTCCACTTGCTGGCTCTGCCCATGAACGAGCGCCACACGGGACGATCAATGTTCTACATGGTCGAGAAAGTGTTGGATGTGATTTTTCCCGGCTGGAATGACTCCTTAATCGGCGTTGCGACCGATGGAGCAAGGAACATGACTGGACGGCACGTCGGTCTACTGACCTTTTTGGACAATGCCACTGGACCCAACTTTATCAGAGTCTGGTGTGGTGCGCACCAGCTTGACCTCATCATGGTCGACGTCTATCAAAAATTTCTTCAAGATGATTTCTATTCTATTCTCGTGGCCCTTATTGGCTACTTGTGACGCCAGCAGAATCTAATTGCTAAGATGAAGACGACATGCCCTAAGGTTTCCATTACACGCTGGCTTTCTATGATCAAGGTCATGACCTGGTTCAAGACGCATAGGAACAATGTTCTTGCCTACTTAGACCAGAAGCTCCCGCCATGCCGTCCATCTGCAGCCTGGTGGGTGCTTATGATGTCAGTTCATTCGCTTGCTCGAGAAGCGTCAATGGTGTTCATGCGCCTCCAGGGCATGACTACATTGGTGTCCCAGCAAGTGATAAAATTGTCCAACCTATCGCAAACGTTCTGCCGGTTGGTGGGGGGCAAAGTTCTATTGCTGCAGACCGAGTTGCGAGCCATGGCAGACGCTGCAGCTGATTATGGTGGTCATGTTGCGACTGGGGAATTCGTAGCTCCTTTTTCGAGCGTTGAGCAGTTCGTTCTGGGTCTGGGAACCTTCGTATCTGTCAATCTCGACGAGATTCCTTCCGAGATCGGCGCACGGCTTCAAGTTCTCCGACTCGTTGGTTCGGCGTTTCTTTCAGCAGCTTTGCAGCTTACTTCGATCACTGCCGAGCGAAACAGTTCAAATGAGGCCGCAGCTGATACCGATCAGCTTCCCCCAGTGATGCCACATGAACTTGTTAAATACGGAAGGGAAAAATTTTGTGCCACCGTTCTCAAGCACATTCTACGATTGCAGGCAGCCAAGTTTACACCACAGCAGATCGAAGCCATCGAAGAAGAACATGGGGAGCTGATTCGATGCTACCATGCCGAGAGCAACCTGCAGCTTGAAATAGATTCCTGTGATCACAGGACGTCGTTTAGGGACGGTTGGGGTCTTCTTGGGTCGCGATTCCCGGCGCTATTTGAATTTGCAGGAGGCTTGGCATCAGTCTTTCCAGGCACTTCTACGGTCGAGGCAGATTTCTCCAGGCTAAGGCGTGAGAAGGATATTTTCAGGCAGAGTCTGTCTGATTTCGGTTTAGAAACTGTTCTCCATGCCCAGCAGCACAAGAAGCTTCTGAAGATCACAATTAAAAAGTGATGGTGTTGTTTTTTGGTGTCGTAAACTGGCAGATTGTATAGTGCCACTTCGATGCCACTATTAAAATTCTGAAAATGCCACTATTAGCTTAATATCGGCAATAGTGGCAATTGCCACTATTACTCAGGCCTGTTCATGAAGATTGATACGAATCTTTACTGAATAAATTTAATTTTTGGGAGGTAAATGTTTTGCCAACCGTCTGTCTGTTCCTTAGTTGTGACCAATCTTTACTATAAAACGTTACATTGCACTCTTACCTTCTACTAACTACGCTAACACATAGGAATCTCAGAAACCTACAAACAGTCGGTCTGGGATGTACAACCGATTGTACAAATTTGGAGTCGTTGCATACTGAACTCAGAGTGGCACGTTTTCCTTCTTTACATCGCCAGAGTCCACTGCCTTCACGGAGGACTCGACCTTTTCGTGGGGACGACTGGTCTCGGGTCTCTTCGCTACTGTTGCGAGATGCGACGTTTCCAGTGGGATCAGACTGAACTCAACATTTGTCGCCTTTCCCGTATCATCTGTAATTACAGCAGCCACTAAATTCACGGGAACTTCCTTCCCTCCAGCTGCAACAGCCTTGACACTAGCACTGATAGATTGTTTCGTCTCGCACACCTTTTCCATGATCCAGTGCAACTTGTCGTGGTCTGAACACAAGTACGATCGCAGAGTCACCTGTTTCTTCAACACGTGTTCCAATTGGCCCGTATGCTTGACAAATGCGTTGTTAAACGTGACGGTTTGCATCTTCACATCCACAACCACTCGAGGCGTGGTCGTTTTCTGAAATACACCACTTACGACCTTGTCGGCGCCACTGGACGATGTTTGGGCTTGGGAACGATACGCTTCGGCCTGCTTTTCTGCTCGCTCGGCCTTTTGCTTGGCAATGAGCAAATTGCTGCGCAACATTTCAATATAGTGTGCCGCATTGTCCAGAATCGACTGTTTGTTCTTCTTTGTCTGTACACCCGCTTCGTCCAACATTTCTTTGAGCTGATTAATGCGGTCATTGAGCTTGAACATGCGCTTTTTCTCCTTCAAGTTGAGGTCTTCTCGAGACCGCTTGGAGCTACTGCGCGTACTGGATGGTGTAACGACACGATCGTTGTTGTATTCATAGTCCGACGAGACATGGAGCATCTGAGGCGGTGGGTAGTAGGGTGGCGCATTGAGTATGATGGATTCACTCGCATACTTTGGTGGCATGTCATGTTGTGGCGTCATGGTGTGCTGAGAGGTCATGACATGCTGCGGCGTGCCTTGGTGTACCATGTGATTATAGTCACTCACGACGTGCGGGTGCACAAAGAGTTTCGGGCGCGCTCCACTTTGCATGTGTTGGTGTTGATAATTCATGGCATTCGGAGGCGACTGGGCGTACCCATAGTCCGAGGAAGGCGCTAGCATTGGGATAAAAAACCCGCGAGTGTAATGGCGATGGGGAAAAGACGAGGAGGATAAGCAAGCAATTTTTGCGCTCAAGCGAGTGGAGGTCAAACGAGAAATGGGAAGCAATTTGCCACGCCCAAGCAGCAGCTGGCACGCGCGGATGGACGATCCACGTTGATGCACGCCAGGGCACGCTGATTGGCTAGCTTGGAGTTTAGGCACGGAATCGAAATAAAGCCAGTCATGTACCCGATTTAGTTACATCATAGTACAAGCCAGAAATAGGCAAAGGGCGCGTCGGCATAGAGGGCGACGAGGAACAAACGGACACTGCTCGGTGAGTAGGTCTCATGGTACCTATAGTAGGTGAGACATCCCACGACGAGAAGCCTCATCCCCAGACCGTATACTATCGACGACAATCGTATGCGTATGTCGACACGAGAAGCGCGGTGTGACGACATCCACCCAGTGCATAAAAGTAGAAGAAAAAGATACCGGTACATGCACCTGAACAAATCTAGATACCGGTGACAGTTTGTGCATAGTTGCTACAAGAGAAAAGACACAAGGCGTCCAGTGTCAAACAAGACAACGCTCCGATATGATGCATGTCGTTCCTCATCACTTTGCACGTGTTGAAAGGACTGGGTATCCTCCCTCACATAGCCGATAGCGGCATGGGATAACCCTTCAAGTCGGCCGCCTCGCATCTACCAATTGTCAGCGTTATTCAAGAAACGAGGATCAACTTTGTGGTTCTCCGCGTAAGCGCCCGTTGCGGTGGGGTGCACTAGTGGGCAAAGTGCCCATTTTTTTGCCTCGATTACGTTAAAGCGTGGATGATACGTGACATAGCCTCCTGGATAGTTTTCGGTGATCCTGTAAAGGTAAGTCTTGATGGGACTGTCAGGCAGTCCCTTCAGAGCCACAGTCATTGCGTAGCTACGATTACCGGCTCTGGCATAATATGTGGAAGAAAATATTGCGCTTTCTGGGATGTCACTGTTGCCCTGACTGTGTTACATAGGAACCAAATCATATTTGAGTTAAGATATCATTGGTCTAATTTGAAAAATTAATTTGTTCAGAATGGAATTTTGGATAATAATTCTGATCTTCCATTGATTATTTGATTCGTGCGTCCAAAAAACGGATTTATTTTTACAATTAAATCAGCTAAAATTATTTCTTGTATTTGTGAGTTGTATTTCAATAATACCTCAGTTGCAATTAGTGGTTTAGGTACTCAGTTCTTAATTTGCATTAAGTGGCTTCTCCATCTCTTGGGTTTATTGGTAATATCTTCCATTCAATATATCGGATTGGTCGATTACTATTTTCCCTCTATTAAGGACTCAACCCTTAAAACATTGGCTAGGGTGTAGCAGGGATGGCAAAACGTAGTATAATATCCCCATGGCGACGCCCATGTCAGCTATTCGGCACCTGGTCACCTACAAATACTCTCAGCAGGGCACGAATCCCGTCAGGTAAAAACTGCACTCGATTATCGCATTAATATAACATTGGAGCAACTACATGGAAAGAGCGTTTAGAAGAATATCGGCACGGTAGGGTGCGCTGCCGTCGCCGCAAAAGAAGGAATGATTCACTGATCATACCGTAATAATCCTGTATAATCCGCAGGCGCCTCCCTGTGGTTTATACGAAATCTTACTATCCACCCCACCTGTTCATAAAAGAGATTGAAGAACCACTGAAAATATTACTGTGTGTGAAAGACTGCCCAGCGTGAAGCTACATGACTTTTTGGTGTCTATAGTAAGCCGAGCCGAAAAATCTGTGTCTTTCGGTTGTAGATTCAAGACGCATAGCTCACTGTGATCACGCGGCTAACCACGACTCCCCAACCAGAAGCATCGCTGCGCCAGCCACAAGTTCCAGGAGTGGACCAGACACACTGATCAGACGAATGTCCAAGTTCATCCACCAGGTCAACCCACTCAAGAGATCGTTCAAACATATTCGACTTCAACCACTATATTGCGTAGATGCTAGTATCCTGAAATCTTCCACGATGATTTGGAACATAGCACTATGTACAAAAATCCTTGGCGGATGTCGTTCAAGATAATATTTGACGGAAAGTTGTGTATTCTGTTCATGTACACATCTATTTGAGTAGATGCGTCTAAAGGTTCATTAACAATATTTGAGAACAAATATACGTGCCTTCTCCGAGTAAGCCTGTATGTCAAACTTACCCTGACGCTGATCCAGAAATTTAGATCGATATCTGAATTTTTTTGAGGAGGATCAACGGTGAGGTTTAGCGCTTTCCTAAACGAATGTACTAAACCAGGTCTGCCAGGCTGCGCCCTATGTTCATGCCTTGGCGCGACGCCGAGATATGTAAGGACAAAGTGTACCTGTTTCTTTATTGCACTTATATTACGCCACTTTAACTCGAGAAGCTATCGAGCAGCCAATGCTTTTACATTCCCGCTGGGTCGGCCTTAATGTCTCGACGTGCGGCGTGGGGGGCTATGATGGAACCGGCAAAGAAGCGAGTGAATTTCTACAAGATATGTCTATGATTTCGATTTGTTCATCCGGGCTTATAGCCCAAGAATTGGCTTCATGTCAGCACCTATTCGCCTGATCATTTGCACCAGTGTGCAGAATTGGCGCGTTGAAACGTGAGCAATTTCTCGTGAGTGACCCCATATATACGCTTGGATTATACTATCCTAACCAAGGACTCATTGTCGCCCTACGCTCTTCTAGACAACTAGTACAACGTAACAGTCAATGGTCGCTAAGACGGACTGTTGGAAGAGTGTGTATCCATTTCGGACATTGCAATCTTTCGCATAGTGGAATCCCATTGGCTGTTCAGGTAAGCCATACATTTATTGATATAACAGCAGTTACAAGATTAAGTTGCATTAGGACTGGATAGTGACTGTGGTGGAGCGGCTGATCAAAGTTTTTGACGCTTGATCAGGCGGTACCACGGCACCCGGACTGCCGACTAACGAAGGGGGTCCTCCGGTTGTCCTTGACTGATTGTGTTTCTGATCACCTTGTGTACCCGACGGCTTAGGCGTGGGTCGCTCTCCAGGTGGCGGGGATATAAACACGGCAATTCCTTGATGCAAGATTGGTGAACTTGTAATGAGTTGATCGAGGTGCTGATCAGACGTGATCCGGTGTAATCGAGCTCGAATCAGGTGCGAACAGGCTTGATCAGCAGTGATCAGGCCTGGGTAGGCACCGAAAGTCGTTGATCAGCTGTGATCAGACTTGATCAGGCTTGATCAGGCACTAGAAGTAGTTGAACAGCTGAGATCCAACTTGATCAGGCTTGATCAGGCATTAAAAGTAGTTGATCAGCTGATATCAGACTTGATCAGGCTTCATCAGGCACCAAAAGTAGTTGATCAGCGGTGATCAGACTTAATCAGGGTTCAAAAGTCGCTCAGGTACAAGTTGGTGCGATCTGCGAGTTGTTGATCGCGGGTCACGAGTTGCAGAGTGTCGATCAGGTGTTGATCGGCGAAGGGGGTACTTGATCAGGCAGTGGAAGTCTTCACTGACTGATCACGGAGACTCTGGAGTCTTCAACAGCTAAAGGAACACCCGAATATATGTATTCCTAGCCTAGACCTACGAGGGGGGGGGGTAAATTTCGCTTAATTCACCTAGAGTTCCCGTGGGGCGCTCACAGCAGCCCAACTCTAGGGGCCAAACGCGAACCAAACGTGGAGAGGTGAGAGCACTGCTCAATCACGCACTCAAAACCAAAAACCTTTACTGAAGAACCGCTGACACAGCGGGCGGAGTTGCGGAGTGAGTTCTCAACACTCTACGTCTGCCGGTGGGCCAAAAATGCACAAAGTGCTCCCGCCCGGGACGTAGAGGTGTATACTAATAAGGGAGGCGCAAAGGTGCCGTCCCGGAAACGATCTGCTAGATCGAACGCAAAAAGAGAGCTTTATTATCGCTTATATCCTAAAACTACCAAAAA
Organism: Peronosclerospora sorghi; assembly: GCA_026184515.1. Lineage (NCBI taxonomy): Eukaryota > Oomycota > Peronosporomycetes > Peronosporales > Peronosporaceae > Peronosclerospora > Peronosclerospora sorghi. The sequence goes on along the minus strand of CM047592.1, from coordinate 630,430 downwards.
CCTAATATCAGCCAATCAGAACTACCCATCCCTATACGCCCCGTCGACCAGCCGACCTGATTTATCCGTCGGTCGTCGCTAACCTTTAGGTACCCGTTAGGTAACTGTATCAGTTTTCGCGTCGTCCCAGATGTCCCTTCCATGCCCCGTCCATGTTCCCGCAGTTGTGCCGACTGTTGTACTGACTGTTGTGTCAACAGTCGTACCGGCTATTGTACCAACTATGGTACCAACTATCGTACCGACTAATATATCGCGTATTGTACCAACTATCGTACCAACTATCGTACCGAATAATATATCGCCTATTGTACCAACTATGATACTGACTACAGTACCAACTATGGTGCCGCAAAAATTTATAATATGCTTCACCACAGCCGCCCCTGATCCGCGTCCCAGCCGTACAGCGGTTGGGGCGGGGGTCGAGCATGCTGTTGGCTGCCCTTGATCATCTCTTCTTTTCGTCGGGTCATGATCGATCATATCGTTGGCACCGTTGGCACACATCGATCGCCCCTTCTTTTCATTGGTTTATGATCGGACACCCTTTGCACCCATCGATCGCCCCTTCCTTTCATCGGGTCATGATCGATCACCGTTGGCACCCATCGATCGCCCCTTCTTTTCATCTGTCGATCAAGTTCGATCAGGCCGTTAGCCATCCATCCACCGTGACGTCATCGTTTGTAGTCACCTCCCGCCAATCGCATCATCATCGATCAGGCCCTCTTTATCAGGAAGCTCAGGTTGCTCACATGCTGGATTTCCTTCGGCACATCCAGCATGTGAGCAACCACAAACAGCGCTTCAGCGATCACTAGCAGCACTCCAGCGCTTGATCGGCCTACAGCAGACGCCATCATCGCGATAATTAATCAAGCCTGTGCGCAGCAGGAAGAGGTTCACACGCATCAAGAGGAGATTTTCGTGTTGACTGACTCGCTGTCCCAGCTGAAGACACGACCGAAGGCCTCCGAGGACGTCATATCAGAGCAACACGACCGGATCCGCGATCTGGAGGGCGATCATGATCGAGATCGATATCGACTATCAATCCAAGCAGAGACCGTCGATAGTCAAGCCTAGGAAATCTTACGCCTAGAAGCAGAGCTCCGCGAGGCCAACATCAAGATTGCACGGGCACCGGCACTTCAAGATCGAGCAAAAAACGATCAGCTCCACAAACGCTTGGCCATGGTCCAGAAAGAACGTTATTCCTACCTCTTCCCGCTCGGGCGAGACAATTTAGTATTTATCAAACGTCACCTGTCGTAATTGTTCCAGAATGTCGGTAATAAAAGGTTTGCCACGCTGGATGATCATCTTGTTCTTCAATACACTTAACCACAAGACGATCTGCGCTTCACTTGCTATAATACTTGGATGCGCAAAGAGTTTGCACAACTTCCTCGAGATACCGCCAAGCAACGCCATGTCCTGTTTGCTCGGTGTCTCGATCAGCAGCGCATCTAACTGACACGTTCCCCACGCGATCAATAGATCGTTGATTTTCTTATGGAAACACAGAATTGCGCTTAAATCCGGCTCGAGGGTCGTGAGATCTAATGTGTCAGCTTTCTCGAGGATCTGCCCAATACTTTGCATCATAATCGTGCGATGCCCTTTCCCAAAGCTACATATCATGTAGACTTCTAAACATTCGGCACCTGGTATGCGAAACTCGGGCTCCTCGAGCAACAAGCTCGCGACGCGAATAAAATTCGTCGCTGGATCAACGGGTCATTTTTCACTCTCTATCGAGCACATCATCCACTGTCTTGGCCACTTGACCGGCACAACTCATCGCGGACAAATGTGATCCCGTATGCACATGAGGTCAATGCAAAGCGTCGGGAAGATGACCTAACGAAAAGTCCTCGGTCTTGCAACAGTCCACAAGATGACACCGGAGGTCTGTAGGCGGTTGTAAAAGCGATAAATGAGCGGCACTCGATCCTGTGAACTGCGCTGTCGGATCCTTCGTAGCCGTCGGGAAGAAAATGACAAGCACGAGGACCTGAGCGACGACGTGAAGGACTCGTCCCCCGCTTCGAGACCAAGTTCGCCCGGGCGATTCTAGCCGGTTGGGCATGTGGAGACCATGCTGACCGAGCCATCGAACGCCATAATGTGAAAACCTTGTGACGTCTCTGTTCACTACTATGGTATCACCCGCTACAACAGCTCCAGAAATAACATATTCGGCCTCAGCCATTACACGCACTGCAAGAGACTTCAATAAAGACGTAATTTGCGTAATTCAAAGCCTGGTTAAACTTCTAACGCTCCCATGAGCGAGATTTGAGCAGTGCCGTCAATTGCCAGCTGATACATAGAGATTCTTTTCGTCGGCTCCTTGTGTACTTATTCACACCACGTGATACTGACAGCATCGACGTCTGAACTGCACAACATTCTGTTAATCGTGATCTTCAATCGCCCGTTCTCGGTTTTCAGATATTGACGCAATCGACCAAATGCGTTCCGCTTTACGTTGTCTTCTTCCTGATTTGATAGTTGTTCATATTGCTTTATCATATCATGCATGTTTTGCTCATCTATGTCATGGTACATTACTTGCACAAGTTTTCCAATGGCCTCTCACAACACTTGCGTCAGTCGTGGTTACTGGTGTTGCATTTTAAGCTTAAATTGGTCGCTATAACTTCTCGAAAACCTAAGTGGAAGATAATACCACTTTGTAAGAATGCCGGCACCAGTAAGGGGGTTGGTTACCAGAAACAACCATTTCCAGCACCACTTCAAAAACAGATTCCCCGCCTTGGTACGCGTTACTCAATCTCTGCATGTTTTGCTGACTCATTTGGGGTTTAAGCAGCTTCTGGAACGCCTGCGATTCGAATCTGTCCGATACTCCGCTGTTTTCATACTGCTTGAGAAAACTACTCGCTGCTGTATTTAAAGATCCTTTCACAGAGAAAGAAACTTTCGCACTCTGATCAATATTCCGATAGATCTCGGATACGTGCTCGTGAGTTTAACTAGTAACCTGACCTTTGACTTCCTCCACTTTCCCGTTGTACTTACTCCGTACGTCGCGCGGCTCCTTTTCTGGAAATCGATGAAATTTTATGAGTAAATCGTCGAGTGCGTTCACAGCTTGAATCCGGCCAAATGGAAGCTATATCGCGTAATTTTGTGTTCATCCCACATCCACTGCGCAAAACTATCGCGAGACACCACGATATTTTGTTCCACCCACTCAGTTAGTAACGGGGTTGATCTTTCAACAGCTATGGCTGGAACGACTCCACCAGCTAACCAAACAGAGTTCTTACATTTGACATTTGGAATCATCGTTTTAGTTACTGGACCGCATGTCACACTATCTCTCTGCTCCACTTGCTTTTGAACCCGAAACGCAACAGAGCAAGAATTCCGCGGACCAGTTGAGCTCTCAGACAAAACATCTACCTCACTTTCCATTCGTTGAAAATCTCTTTCTGATAAGCAGCATGTAATTTGTTGGGACTCAGCGTTAAAAGGAAACGAAGCACATAAGCGGGTGTATCTCGAATAGTCTCCGACGCGAACAAGTTCGAGCCCAGCCATGCGAACGCAACTGACTGACGGCAATCGACATCACTCCTTATGCATAAAACACCTTGATCTTTAAATGAGAGTCCCTCTTCACATCCGCTGTCCCAGAATCCTATTCGACCGAGTTCATCTTTCGCCTCTAGCTGCTTGCCAAGCAAAAGCAACATACCTTCAGTAGGTATTTATCATCGTGCTTCTTTTTCTGGTTATTACGACAATACCCCGCAAGTACACTTTCGCGCATGAAACGCGCGAAGTCGGCGTCATCGTTCTCGGGATCGAACACGCCCAACTCAGAAACTCACTCATCGACGCTGGGCTGCCTTGAGATAAGGGACATTCCTAACGAGTGGCACAAGCGTAGCACGTCAACTTCATCCACAACTGCCTCTAGAATTTTCACGACAGTCGGAATCTCGTGCTTCAAATAAAGACGACGAACACATTTTTCCGACACCACTGCTTTCCCCAGCCTTTTCGTTCAAGACATGGTTCTTCAGTAGTTGACTTCCGCTTGCGAATGATGAACCGAATGTAGTAATCACAACTTGCAGAGAAATGAAGTTGTTCAAAGTCAATGACATGTTGGACGTTAGGAACGTTTCCTGACGTTAGTTCTTCATTCTCAAACGATATCAACTCTTTCAAACGATCTGCTGCCGTTTGAAAGTCCGATATGCTGATCTAGGCAGAGGTAGTCTATTCAACCAAATGAATCGACTTGTTTCTTTGACAGGTAGGAGTCGAAAATCCAAAGTGTCTTACGCAACTGTTTGGTTCATCGCGTGCTTTTGAAGCACACGCGATCGTTTCTAGCTGTAGCGATTAAGAACCGTCTCGTGCACTTATCCACCAGCTTATTGAAATCCATCTCATGTCAATACATCCTTAGCGTTCCGCTGCCGCGAGTGAATGCTGCAGCGTGAAATTGTTCGTAGCATCAAAGTCTTGAAAACTCCAGGATTGTCAGGTACAGCATCAACATTATCAGAGTCGCGGCCTGGCACTAACCTTGTGTCTGTATGTGCAGCATGTGTGGGCTCAATAGGATCCAAACCAGGCGATATGCCATGGGGTTGCAACAACAGTGTCGGAGTAGTTGATACTCTTCCCACTTAATGTGGAGCCACACAGCACCGTCAGCGACGACGGTACATGAGGGTGGCGACCGTATTCATATAGAAAGGCTTAAAAACATATGACATGTGCATGAGATGTTCAGAGCAAGCTGAACGAGTGAAGAAAGTAACTCCACTCCGGAAGAAGCTGACGTCGAGTGACTCGCCAGCATTTGTAGTGGCGTCTCGTACGAGCGAATGATGGCTTGTCACTTCTCCACGAACTTATGGGTTGATTTCTCTTCACTTCGGGACGAAGTCACCAAATATGGCAACGCCTAGAAGTTGCATTTATTTGAATATTTGCGTTATGTCGCAGGAATTCGCGTAGTTAATAAGACATCAACATGCTTCCTGTGCAATGTCCGAGCCGTCACTTCCAGTGGTTGCATCAAATGTGCGAAATCATCCACGATGTCCGTATCGTCATCGTAATTGTTGTTTGTATCATCAGTATGAATAATCATTGTCGGTATCAAGCTCTGGAATCGTCTTGAAAATCCCCAAGGTAGCGGGATAATCTTGATCATAATAATTTCAGTCTGAAAAATGCCATCATAGAAGTCCTGGAGGGTACCGAGACAAATGCAGATCGTGGACGAGCGCGAGACGCCTTGGACACAATAGAGAAGCACGCGCCCACCGACATCGGTGGCCTTCTCGATAGATTCAATAGTCAGACCAAATTCTTGCGTAATGTCGACATCCACATTGTCCTTTATTGCGACATCGAGGTACTCCACGTGGTCAAACTTGTTTCGATGGTCCGTGATTGCCCCCATATTGACCACATGTGTGATATGCAAATGATCGAAAACATGCGATGAATTAGCTTTCCGAAAGTTGACCAGATAAAGAAATCCGTCCAATTCGTGATAGACGACGGGCACGAGCTGTGGCAAACAGACATTCAACCCTTGGACGATTTCTTTTCGTCTCGTGGGCGGAATGGACGTGTTGAACGAACTGCTGACACAATCTTCGGATACCAAACGTAGAATCAAGAGCACGAGCTCGACGTGGTCACTGGAACCGCTCTGCCACGCATGCAACAGGTCGGCAAGAAGATCGGGGTAGCGTTGCGAAAACTGTCGCTTGGCAAGTTGCGCCAGGAGCGCGACTTTCTTCTCGCGCACAAACACAGGTTCGTCTGCGGCTTGTCGTGCGCGTAAGATCAGGTCCAGGGGCTCTCGACGCATCGTCTGCTGCGCTTCACACGACAGCGCGTACCATTTCGTCAGCACGTGATGCTCCAGCACATGAAGCGCAACTTGCTCCATGTCGAATCCGACGCATTGATAGTCCGATTCTTGATAGCGCTTGACGATGCTTTGCCCCCCGTCCGTGGAATTCAAATTCCACGCCAAACGTCCGTACACTTCTCTTGCCACGTGCTTCGACGCCATCTCCGTCCTTTGCAGGATCACCAGAAACCATTTCGATGCCACTTTCTTCCTTATGAACTTCCTCGATCGAGTGAGACGCAGCAGGTACGAACGGAGCCAGAGGAAACGAACGAAAACACGTACGTGCACCACTCCTCCGTTTGTCACATGCGCCATCAACTTCTGCGTACGGCCCTCGACACAGTTCCGTCACTCGTTTTACACGTCCGATGGAAACCACCTCGTCCCACGGCTCGAGACTCCCATTTATTTCAACAGCAAGCATACGAACTTCTCTCCTTTTCTCCATCCAACAAGGGGAAAAACACAAAGCCACGTTCGCGTCTTCAAGTGTTTTTATTCTTCTTGACGACATTCGTGCCCATCTCCGTGGTCCACTCCTCCACGACTTGGTCGACAATGACCACCCCAGCGTCTTGCCCAGCCACTCGCGCGTTTGAAACACCGCGTCGGACGTTTGGTTTTCCACAGGGCTGCGCCAATGCAGTGTTTCGTCACGGCAGGACCATCGATCGATCTGGACACGTTGCGACGTGCTCATTTTCAAACACAGCTCGTTAGTCTCGGCTTCCGTCAAGTCATGGCGCGCTTGGTGGACTTACCCACGACACGATGTGTCCACGTGCGCATCTCCTAGCCACACATGCCGTTCTTCGTGTGGAGAATCGTTGGGAGATCACTCTCTCCCGAATCGCTCAGCTGTCGTATTCATGACACCTGCTTCACGCAGCAGGATCAACCACATGTTTCTTCGAACCAAAGATGTCTGCTTCATTGATCATGATACCCATCATGATAAGAGCAGACGAGACATCCAACGCCATGGCAGAGAACTGAAGCATGGGGGGAATCTTGATGCCAAGACACGCACACACAGCTAAGAGAAGGTCGAGACTCGTCCCTTGCACTTGAAAAGCCGCGTGTAGAAAAGGATGGATTGCACAGCCTTCAAGATGTTCATGGCACAAGTGAACGCATGATCAATGCCTCGGGAAGCTCCAACGAGCGCACTAAAGACACCCACAGTAGCAAAGGTGAGCGCCACACGTGCTGCAGCGGACACGTTTCCAATGGTTGCCTTGACCCAATCACCATTTTGAGCACGACACCTCGAAGAACACTCGACAGGGAACATGAGCCGAAACTGCGCTGCCCAGTCGTCGTCGTTGGGATGGTGGTATCCGGACGGGCACTTGCTCTTCTTACTCGACTCCTCGTTCTTTTTGTAGCAAGCAGTGACTGGAGCCGCTTCGAGTGGCCCGACCCAGTTTCGAATCGTTGGATTGTATGGGTACATATCGGGCGTTCTCTTATCCGTGAGCGCCATGACACCCGTGACGAATAGATCCTGCACTCGAGAACGAGTATACATCGCTTAACAGTAGAGATACCATGATGGTCCGCACGGTCATAACATCCACCGATCGTGTAGCCTTGGGGCGGCTTCAACGTAGCGACGGTCGAGGTCGTTTTACCCGCAGCGGCCGTTTACTTTCCGCTCAAAAGGGTCATTTTGACGTAAACGATCCATGTCGTGCCCTTTGCTCGCCCCAATGCACTTTGACTGTCTTCATTGCCTCACCTATCTGAGTCCCACGGCGCCGGTTCCTCAAAACCAGTAAAAATCTCCTTGGCTTCCATGGACGCACGGGAGTTGTCGTCGTGCACATGCGGAGACTGGAGCACCGTAAACGGCAGCTCGTCGTTCCAATTTGTCTTGACGTGTTCGTACACGCTATGCATGGACGAACGACTCCACGCATGCGAGAATCGACGTCCAGCTTCGAGGTCGCATGGGCCAACCTTTGTGTCGCGCGGCTCGACGCCGCGTCCGTCGCGCGCGGTTTTAACGGAATCAGTTTTGGTACGTGGAAGACCGTATTGCACTTCTTGGTTTCCTTGTGGCGCAGCAGCAGCTGATTTAAGAGCAAATACATCTGCATCATTCGTTCATCTGGTTGATCGATTGGTCCATTCATCTTTCCGCTGATCGTGAGATTGAGTAAGTTTATGATCGAATCGATCCTTAAGAAATTCTTCAGTTCCTTCATATAAAAGTCCTTGCCAGATCAGATTCTGATGGTGCCATACTTGATCGACTTTCGTCGCTCTCCGAACCAGGCGCCTTCACCAAAGTCTTCCGTCAGTCCGGGTCGTAGTACTTCACCACCGGCTTCCAATCCGGATCATCATATTCATATGTAATTGGCGGATCACAACTTGCGTTGTGATCCGCCGGGCTTCCGAAGGAGCCTTGGAAGGTGATTGAGGCTTTTCCTCCTTTATCTCATCAGGATACCTCCCCAGGTCCTGATGATCAGCATTTCCTTTCTTCTTCAGACGTGACGACGGCGAACTGCCTTCCGTCGTCACAACCACCTCCTCCTTTTCCATTTTGATCTTCCATTCTGCTTTGCTTCCGTTTTAACATCCGCATCAGCACCATATTGCGTAGAATCACGGTGATATCCCGTGTCTCCCAAAGATCCGGGAACACGCACCATTGTGGTGGAGCGGCTGATCAAAGTTTTTGACGCTTGATCAGGCGGTACCACGGCGCCCGGACTACCGACTAACGAAGGTGGTCCTCCGGTTGTTCTTGACTGCTTGTGTTTCTGCTCACCTTGTGTACCCGATGGCTCAGGCGTGGGTCGCTCTCCAGGTGGCGGGGATATAAACACGGCAATTCCTTGATGCAAGATTGGGGAACTTGTAACGAGTTGACCTATGTGCCTATCAGGCGTGACCAGGTACAATCAAGCTCGAATAGGGTGTGATCAGGCTTGGTCGGGCACCAAAAGTCGTTGATCAGCTGTGATCAGACTTGATCAGGCTTGATCAAGTGCTTAAAATCGCTTAGGTACAAGTTGGCGCGATCTGTGAGTTGTTGATCACAGAGCGCAGTTGAAGATCGATGATCTTGTGGTGATCAGTGGAGGGGTACTTGATCGGGCAGCGGAAATCTTCACCACCCGATCACGGAGCCTCTGGAGTCTTGAACAGATAAAGGAGCACCCAAATATCTGTATTCCTAGCCTAGACCTACGAGGGGGGGGGGGTAAATTTTGCTTAATCCACCTAGAATTCCCGTGGGGCGCTTACAGCAACCGAACTCTAGGGGCCAAACGCGAACCAAACGTGGAGAGGTGAGAGCACTGCTCAATCACGCACTCAAAACCAAAAACCTTTACTGAAGAACCGCTGACACAGCGGGCGGAGTTGCGGAGTGAGTTCTCAACACTCTACGTCTGCCGGTGGGCCAAAAATGCACAAAGTGCTCCCGCCCGGGACGTAGAGGTGTATACTAATAAGGGAGGCGCAAAGGTGCCGTCCCGGAAACGACCTGCTAGATCGAACGCAAAAGGATAACTTTATTATCGCTTATATCCTAAAACTACCAAAAAACTAATATCAGCCAATCAGAACTACCCATCCCTATACGCCTCGTCGACCAGCCGACCTGATTTATCCGTCGTCCGTCGCTAACCGTTAGGTACCCGTTAGGTAACTGTATCAGTTGTCGCGTAGTCCCAGATGTCCCTTCCATGCCCCGTCCATGTTCGCCGCAGTTGTGCAGACTGTTGTACTGACTGTTGTGTCAACAGTCGTACCGGATATTGTACCAACTATGGTACCAACTATCGTACCGACTAATATATCGCCTACTGTACCAACTATGATACTGACTACTGTACCAACTATGGTGCCGCAAAAATTTATAATATGCTTCAGCACATGACTTAAGTAAATATACATTATATATCTTTACTTTCCGTTTTACATTTATACTAAGAGTACAAGCACTGAACTCTCTGCGGCTACCAGGCAACGAATACCTCTACGCACCCCCCGCTGATCCTCCCACGCTGAAACTTCGTCCGCAGGTGAGTCTAGATCGCGTGAAGTGCACGCAACTATTTTTGTTGTTATTTAACAGGTTATGAGCCTAAGTTGCGTCAAGTAATCTCGTGGAGTTTTCTTGGTGATTGGAGTGTGCTCTGTTACATATTTTCTCGTTGTTACGTTTCGTGGAGCTTGTGGAAAGCCCCCCATCGAAGGGGAAGCGATTGACGAACGTGACTGAAGGTTTTTTATTAAGTTTACGATGATTGATTTGATGGAGACGATGTGCCCTCTCCGGATGATTTTCGGGAGATGATGCGCAGTTTGCGAGAAGTTGCGGCAACTTTGGACAACCCAGATGCAGGGCGAGATAAGCCCGCATTTTCAAGGAGATCCCCCTAGCGTAAGAGGGACGCACCGGTGCGCATACCGGAGTCCGAGTTCCGTGAGAGTCTCCGGAATTACCGTCCGTTCGGCCAGCAGATGTCGTTGGACGACCTGGCCGGGGACGAAGGGGTAGAATCTGGCGCAAAGCCACGCCCACGTGTATATGAAGCACCTCGCATGGCGCCCGATGCGTCGCAAGGTGCAGGAGGTGCCGGAGTTCCCGCCGCACAGGGAAATTTACCGGTGCAACACACCAGGTACAAAATACCTAAGTTAATTATTGACAAGTTTTCAGGGCGCGGGCTGTATCCCGGTCTGGGTGCAGGCTACCGCCAATGGGCCTACCTGTTCATGGAGGCGATCAATATTGCAGAGATGACTTCTGGATTCCAATGGAGCGAACGGTTGAAAGTGAACAAGTTTGGCGAGCATTTGGAGGGCACCGCCGCGGAATACTACCGGACAAATGTTGCATGGTGTTGGCGGGTTTGTCCGACGCTGATTCACGTGATGGGCCAGATGTGGTTGGGATTCAGGACGACTATATCCCACCACCAAGCTGCTGCAAGGTTCGCAATGGAGAAGGATCCGCAGCGCAGCTGGACGGAACACTCTTTGTACCTAGTAGTTCTGGCTCGCGAAAGCGGGTAGAGTGAAAGTTAATTGTCGAAAACATCTCGAAGTATGCTGCGCCGCGCCTGAAGATAATGTTGATGGCGAGATATAACCCAAGAATGGGGGATTATCTCGGACATGCGCAAGAGTTTATCGCCTGGGCGCATGAACTCGAGGACGACGCAGTGAAGTTGAAGCCCGCCCCTAAGTTGCACGTGCATGCAGCAACATCTGGTAAGGGGCGGCGCGTGTGCTACGCCTGTGGTGGCGAGGGGAACATACAAAGGTATTTCCCCGAGAAGCAACGGAAGAGTGGAAGTGAACGCACCCAAGGGCAAGGCCGTGGCTGCAGTGAAAGGTCGTCAAAGCGTTTCGTGCTTTCAACCATGGATACCACTTTAGGTTCATATGTAAATGCATGTGGTAATGGAAATGACATTGACAATGTTTGGATTATCGATAGTGGTGCTAGTAGACACTTGGTGTCGAACGCGAATTTATTGGAAGATGCCAAGGACTGTGGTCCTGATTATACTTTCGCCTTGCCAGATGGTGGCACCCTACAGGCAACCAAGGTCGGACGGCTTACGTTGCGGACGTGCGACAAGAGTGAAACAGTCGTTGTCTTGACCGAAGTATACTTCGCACCGCAACTAGCCAGAAATCTGATTTCACTTGGTCGGTTGCGCAAAAAAGGTAACGTCGGTTGCGCAAAAAAGGTAACGTCGGTTGCGCGAAAAAGGTTGCGTCGGTTGCGCGAAAAGGTTGCGCAATAGTTGACGATGGCTGCAAGATGCGCATCATGATCAAAGGCGAGAAATTATTTGATGTGATGACGTATGGATCCGTTTTCGTCGCTAAGTTGAAAGCCGAGAGGGTGCATAATTTTTCGAAGGATTTCGGTGATATGGTTGTCAATAGTGTGTCGGAAGATGTCGGTCCAGACGTCCACACTGGAAGCCTGCACCATTTTCACATGCGCCTGGGTAACCTGGCCTATGAAACCATTTAAAGGTTGGCCAGGGACCCGAGATATGGTATTGCGTTGACGGACACGAATAGGCCAAATTGCCTTACGTGTGCCGAAGGGAAAGCAACCAGAAAGGTGCAACCGAAGGTGGATTCGGGCAGCAACGCCCCGATAGACCGCATCGGAGGAGGGATCTGCAGTGACCTCAAGGGTCCGATCACTCCCCGCGACAGGCGAGGTAATCGGTATTTGGTTGTTTTTGTCGATCACCATTCGAATTATGTCAGGGGTTTCGCGGCGCGAACCAATGATATGGCAGCGAAAATGTTTGGACATTTCATCGCTTGGTTCGAGAATGCGTTTTCGTGCAGGATGCACGTGTTGCGTACTGATGGCGGCGGAGAGTACCGGAACGTTGATCTGTTTTGTAAGCAGACCGGTATCCGCCGCCAAGTGACTGAACCAGGAAATCCGGCTTCAAACGGGAAGGCAGAGCAATGAACCGGACCATTTTTACAATGGTCCGGTGCATGATATTTGTGTCAGGTGTACCCCTTACGTATTAGTCGGAGGCGGCTGAGTATGATGCGTACATACTCAACCGTACTCCGACAAGGTCGAATATCGGGCGAATTTTGCCGTTGGAAGTGCTGACCGGCACGCGGCCGGCAGTAAACGAAATTGTGGTTTTCAGGTCCCTGTGCATGGTTTGGCGGGACCCAAACAAGAAGACGCTGGCAAAGCACGCCGAGCGGGCCCTAATTTTAGGGAAGAGCGACGAAACAGAGGTTTCAAGGTATTATCGATGAAAGACAGGGTGGTCGTGGTGACTCGGCACGTCACCGCGATTGAGACGCTCAGTGCTGATACAAGCGACAAGGTTAACAAGATGCTAGAAGGTGATCGCAGCCAAGAACTCGAAGAAATTGCCGAGTCGCGTTCGAGAAACGCTGTTCCAAATACGCCAAGTACAGGGCGCAAAAGTGACGGAACACCGGAGGCTGGAACCAAGCCGAGGCACGTCGAAAAACCGGTGCAAGGCACTAGGAAGACGCGCAGGAAGTCTAAGAAGACAGCGAAAGGTCAAGAATATGAAGAGTCGAGGGCCAAAAGGGCCAAGTCAAGTGATGGAACTCAAGGAAAAATTCACGAAAATGACGAAAATGTGGAAATCGCTTTATGCGTGTATGCGGTGTGTTAGCCTGGTTGCGCGCCACGAAGTGGTTCAACGTTGGAACCAGATCCAAGAAACTACCGTGAGGAGAACGGCGGCCCGCAGACGAAGATGTGGGAACAGGCCGAAATGGAGGAGCTCAAGGCCCTCTAAGATCTTTAAACATGGGATGTTGTTCGCCGCCCTGAGGGCAAGGTACCTCTCCAGACGAAGTGGGTGTACAAGACGAAAGTCGCAAACGGGTCGGTTGAGAGGTACAAGGCGAGGCTGGTCTCCAGAGGCGACAAACAAATTTTTGGGGCCGATTATTTTTTCACGTTTTCAACTGTCATGGAGTTGAATAACGTCAAGTTGATTCTTGTTTTGGCGCAAGTGTGTGTGTGTGGGGGGGTAGCGGCACACCACGGCGATTTTCCAAGTGCCTACCCCAAGTCCAAATCCGAGGACGATGTGGAGATTTACTTGCAGGTGCCACAAGGCATGGATATCACGATGGATACATTGCGTGATTTCGGTGTAAAATCACCAAAGGAGCTCGCGCTGAAATTGAAGCGCAACCTTTATGGATTGAAGCAGGCTGGGCGCCTGTGGCACCAATGCCTGTGTGAAACGCTGTTGAAGTTTGGGTTCAAGCAGTGTGTCACCGATACGTGTATTTTCGTCAAGCACCAAGGAGCCGAAACGGTGGTGGTCGGTGCATATGTTGATGACCTCCTGGTTACTGGAGGAATCGAGAGGATCGTCCTGGATTTTTTTTGCAAACAGGCAAGTGTTGGAATTAAAATACTTGGGCAGTGTCACCAAGTTTCTGGGCATTCGGATTCAAGGTGATCCGAAGAGCGGTTACGTGCTGGATCAAGAAGTCACGATCAAGGAGATACTGAAGATGAACAGGCTGGAGAAGATGAACCTATCCTGAACTCCGTTGCTGGCACTGGATGACGTCAAGGAATATCAAGAACTTTTGTTGGTACAGCCGAAGGAAAATTTACCAAGCATCTAGCAGTTTCAATCGCTTGTGGGCAGTATGTTGTGGGTCTCCCGGTGCACACGTCCTGACATTTTGTTCGCCGTGCACCGAGCCACACGTAAGACCCATGCACCCACGCTGGGCGATTACAAGATTGCGAAAAGAAAAATTCTCAAGTACCTGAAGGGAACGAGTGACCTGAAGTTGATTTTGAAACACGATGATGACCTAACCATGCCACTCCGGATTATGGTCTACAGCGATGCAGATTTCGCCGCTGATAAGACGGACCGAAAAAGTGTTTCGGCGATGGTGGTGTTTGTGAATGGATTTCTCGTGAGTTGGGACTGCAAAAATCAGACGGCGGTTGCACTGTCAACCGTGGAAGCGGAATTTGTTGCGGCAGCGATGGCCGGAAAGGAGGCGTTAGGACTGCGAGATCTGGTCGCCGAAATTGGCATGCATGCCAAGACGCCGCTCGTGTTTAAGATGGACAATCAAGCTGTGATACGGCAATTGGAGGATGAAGCGAGTGCAGCTAATTCCAAGCACGTGGACATCAAGCTGAAATTTATGAAGGATTATACCAAGAAGGGCATTGTTGTGGCGGGCCACGTGCCGAGCGAGGAGATGTTGGCGGATTTACTAACCAAGGACTTGGGAGCGCAGTGTATTCAAGTGTTGCGTGCAGCGCTAGGCCTGCAGTGATGGTGTCACAGCATCCGGTCTTCCAGGAGGAGTGTTGGAAGAGTGTGTATCCATTTTGGACTTTGCACTCTTCCGTATAGTGGAATCCCATTGGATGTTCAGGTAAGCCATACATTTATTGCATATAACAGCAGTTACGAGTTAAGTTGCATTAGGACTGGATAGTGACTTAAGTAACTGTACCTAATATATCTTTACTTTCCGTTTTACATTTATACTAAGAGTACAATCACTGAACTCTCTGCGGCTACCAGGCAACGCACACCGCTACGCACCCCCCCCCGCTGATCCTCCCACGATGAAACTTCGTCAGCAGGTGAGTCTAGATCGCGTGAAGTGCACGCAACTATTTTTGTTGTAATTTAACACGGACCACAAAATAGAATCAGGTGTAACAGGGGTACTGTTACAGGTTTTCTATGTATAATAGCGCGACGAAGCGCGCTAGGCAAGTAGAAACAAATGCATTATTTCTGATCATAAATCTTATATAAAATAAAATTTACCGTTCATATATATTCTATTTATAGTCCTACACTAAAGACTTAGCTGCAGAAACATAAGATGGAATTTCTGAAGATTTGATAAGTTCGGAATATTTCTCTTTAAGTCTTGTAGAGCATAAGCAAGTTCTAACTCTGGTTGAGTGAATTTCCATTTTTGACATTAGTCCTAGTAAACCGAGCTCCCAATGGCCCAGGCTTCTACTATACTTCGTTTATCACGATGATCTAAACATATATCGGACAGATAGTAGCTATTGATCCAATCCTCGTGATCCCGGTCAGGGCAGGACTTGATGATCGGTGCTTTTTTTCTGTCTCACCTTATGTACTTATTAGGTCAGGTTATTACATCCATAGGTGACGTGATGATCAATAAACTCGCCAACAAGGTAGGATCTGTTTCTGATCGGGACGAGGAGTGTGTCCCGTAAAGAAAACTCTTCACCGGAGTACGGTTAGCTTTGGTCTTAACTCCAGTATCAGAAAATGAACTATGATCGAGAGATTGCTTGAACGATCGGGTCAAATCAAAGGCGAGATATAACACAAACACTATGAAAGAAGCGTAACATCCACTAATATCCACGATCCTTTGTTGTCTCCAAACAAGTATTCAAATTCGGGCCATCTGCATGTGCGTGCCCAGAATAAATCCCGTCGAAGTAATTTCAGCCAACCAAATGTGCCTGTGCGTGTCTCATCAGGGAATAGATTGAGCGGAAGGAGACTTAGTTAATCCTCCGTTCCTAATACAAATGTACAACGTACCGCAACTCTTCTGTTACGGATAAGAACACAAAAATCAACACTGGTATTAAAGCATTAAATTTCGTTTCTATGTAAACTGCACCAAATCACGTGACTTACATAAAGCAGCATAACTTTGTGATTTTTCACGTGATTGGTCGAAATTACCTTCCGTAGACCACTGATCGATTGTATGTCCGCTACGTCTCTTTCTGCCCATCTGATCGGTCTCATAGGCCGTTCCGCAAACATGCAGACAATTGCTTGATCCGCGCTCCGATCCCTCAACCACTTGCTGCCATCCATTACCACCTTCCCCGATCCGCAATGCCGATCCACCAAGATCGAACGTATGGTGCGAATGATCAATATACCTGGAGAATTGTGCCTACTGGAGTCGAAATGGTTCCAGGAACACACAAAAACGTGGTATGTGGGGACTCGGCGCAACAATTGTACGGCATCCACGATCTCCGGGGTGGTTGTGGTGAAGTGATCTGAAACTTTTCGGCATAAGATGTTATCTGTGTTAAAAATAGTCTGTATACTTTAATTACTAAAATTAGGTAGGACTATTTGTTTTAGTTAGAAATCTGTATTTCTTACTTTTTAGCAGCTAAAAATACGGTATCCGTACTCGATTCTGAGTACTGCCTATTTTTGCACTGAAACGTAATTTAGGTAACACAACAGCTGTTGGAGGTATATTATACCTTCAACTCCTTATGCATATGCATGTTAGTCTAGCTAATCACTTCTCAATACACATTCCATTGAACAAGTCCCTGGTTCAATCTACTTCGTCAAACGCATTATCATCTCTCTACGGGTGTCATTCTCGCAACCTAGCTGTAATTGGTTGCTGAGATATTGACTTGAGACGATTTGGTAATATTGCTGTTATTATTCGACATCTACGACACCAAGTTTCCTACCTTAATGTGCTACGATGGATGGAAACACCTTTCAACAGGTTATGAGCCCAAAGGGTCATGATGTCTCGAGCGACGACGAATCCCAGGAGGAGAAACCGGCTGCGATGGGCGCCGAAGGGATGAAGATACTGGAGATGTTCCAGAAATTGTGTGACCGGATGGACAATATTGAAGCTACCAGGGTCCAACCGGAGCCGAATAACTTCGGCTTCAACAACTCAATGCGTCTTGGTACGCGTATGCGGATGGATTCGCTTGAAAGCACTCCCGACAAGAAGCCCGAGGTGTAGCCGGTGCGTACACGCACTGTGCGGCTAGCGCACAGAGGAAGACTTTCCTAAAGCGGCGATGTGCCGCTACTTAGCCGATACGCCCTTATAAAAGGGCTTAGTAAGAGAGTACTCTCTTACTCGGGGCCAAGATTTCCCTTGGTTTCCAAGTTAGCACAAGCTAACGCCTTTATACAAGGCTCCCTTAATAAGGGGTAGCTAAGGGAAGGACTTACCTTACACTACAACACTCACTACGCGCGCGACCGATCGAGGTCGTGCGCCTAGCAGTCTTCAGAGTGGAATGTAAACTGAATGTATATTTAGTATGTAATTAGCCTAAATTAATTTAAACTAATGTAAACTATATGTAATACTAAGTAGAACTTACTAAATTCGTACCTGGACAAAATGTAATGTACACCATCTGTTTACTAACACGTGGCTGGCTGCCACGCCTCCACCAAGGTCTCCTGCCCTAATTGGTTATAATAACCAATAAGTCCCAACCTTTCGGACCGGTCAATCCTGACCTCAACCGTAGTGTACTTATGTACACAACATAACTAAATGTAACCAGAATGTAACCCTGTTACATCCTCCCCCATAAAGACTATTGCTTACGCAATAATCGAGTATAGCTGGAGAACTCCAACTGCCAGAACTTCTGGCTAACCATGAGCACCTTTAGAGGTGCTGAGGATGTAGACTATTCCGATAACTCGTAGGTGGATGCCCTTGGGGATATCTCCCCAAAGGCTGACCACTCCTACAACGCCGAACGGCGATGTCGGTCATCCAATCCATTCCCCACACGTGGGGAAAACGCGCTAACTCGTGCGACACCTCTACCAACTGCGGATGATGCATCCGGGTCGCCGAAGGCGACCATCACCAATGAACCAGACACGGTTCATGAAGCCCGACATGCCGTACCGGCACGGAAGGGTCCTCGTGACCCTCAAAAAGAAGGTTAAGAACGAGGTGAAGAGGTGTTTTAGCCTCCTATATCCCTGTTCCTGCGGCTGTACTGCCGCGTGAAATCGCTCTCCCGAAACAACTCCGGGCCAAACTGCTAACGCCGAAGCAGTTCACTGTCAAGTCCTACCGAGCGCGCCTCGGGAAACAGGCACGCGGTGCCGTCGTTGAGATCATCCGCGAGGTTCCCTACGTTCTCCTACGTTTTCCAGGTTCCCTACGTTCTCCGGGACGAAGGTGTCGAGGAGGCAGAACGGGCATTCCGTGCTTGGGCGGAAGGGGAGAAGCGCCTCCCCAGCTTTGATAAGCTGTACCACAGCTATTCCGAACCCGACGTTCGGGTAGAGAGGGCGTTGCGCTTGGCGTATGCCAAGGCCAAAGAGCTGGGGCAATTACCTGCCCCTTATTGCACGCGCCCTGCTCTAGATGTGGTGCCGGAGAGCAATGCAAACTCTGCATCTGCCTCCGGCAAACTCCCATCTACTGGGAGTAAAGGGGACTCTTCTGCCCCTTTGGTCGTTGACTCTCAGCGGGGTTCTCCCGCTCGAAAGCGTCAACGACGTCACAGCAATCCTGCCGCAGGGGAGTCTCGTACTCCCACGAGTTCTGGGAAT
>CM047592.1:460198-591626 GCA_026184515.1 Peronosclerospora sorghi | reverse complement strand
GAAACGTGCCCCGGTGGAATGCTATCGACGCCCACGTATAGCAAATCATCACCGGATTATCCACAAAAAATTCAACGCACATGCCAGAGACAGGTTGAATGACAAGGAAGAAATATTCTTTCTATTGGATAACGATTGGATATTATGGTGCTGCCACATGGAGAATCGGTTTGGAAGACTTTGACAACACTAAGGAAGGGCATCGTATTACTGATCTCGTGAGGCGTGTCCACTTCATCAGTCATAGGTTACTCCAGGCGAAGATCTTTCTCTTGGGTCGCAAGTGTAAATCACAACACGCTTGAAAAGACCAATCTTGATCACGTTGTTGCTGATCAGCAGGACCGTAAGCCGCCTACGGCCAACTGGTACACATGGCGAGCGTACAAAAATAAGTGTATAAAAAGAAGATTACCGAGGATTCGCTACGAGAGGCGTCAGGCTGGGATTCGTGAATGACGCGTATGAGGTAGAAAATATTTTTAATCGGATCTACAACATATCTCGCGATATCTACGCACTGAAGCAGTTGGTATGGAAGATCTACAAATCTGCGACCCCTATGTTAATGCGATTGAAAAGCTCGAAAAGTTTCCGCAACATCGTTTGGGAGCGTTGCAACAGCAGTATGTTGCAACGCTCCCAAACTGAATGAAACTGAATGGAAGGGGAGTTCTTTACCTCCTGTAGAGTTTGGAGCGATTTACGAGATAGAAACTTGTGTTGGACTCCAGTTCAAAATCTAACACTGAAGTGTCCGGTGTCCAACTGAACCACCATCGTGCCCAGCCGACCAATTAACGGAGGGGGTACTCCGCGGACCTTCGCCTGGGTGCCGATAGGGTGACCGATCGGCAGTGCAGGACGCCGAGTCCGATTCTTCTCGCGTCTCACCTTGTGTACCCATTGGTATGGGTGGCTACACACTCGGTGGACCGTTGCTTGGTGGAGACTTTAGAGAAGATACATATGGATGTAGCACTTTTGGGGTACTGATCCAAAATTCCAACGAAAGGTAATTCGAAATAGCCGATCGGCAAACGAAGCGGAAATCTTCACTCCGAATGCAATTAATCTAGCACTTGACCGCCCGTGGCAGTGAGTAATCCAGCCAATAGTAAATCCTGGCACTTGATTGCAGAGCAATGAGTAATCCATCCAATAAAAGTTTCTGTCACTTGACGGCAGATCGCGATGAGTAATCCAGCCAATTCCTGGGACTTGATCGCAGCAGATTGCGATGAGTAAACCAGCCAAAAATAACCCTTATCCTTTGAACGGGTCCGAACTTGAGTGGTGAGTGAACGTAACGAGTGCTCCCTGTCGGGGGCTTCCGGTGGAGCTCTGTCCTGTCCGGGATTAATATGCGTGAGGGGACCCTGTCAGCCTCCCGCTCCCAAGGACTCAGATCGGAGCCACTGGCGACTTCGCAACCCAATGTAATACGAACACTGTATTTAATATCCAATTAAAATCCAATATGTAAATTATATGTAAACCGTGTGCCTTACCTCAAATCTGCGTACAAAACACTCCAAGCACACGACTGGCCCAAAATGCTCCTTCCTTTCAGCCAACCCGATCGATCTGCCTTGAAAACTGGTACACTGGTACAAACTGGTCAATAATTTTCACTTGCACTTCACCACACACTGTGGATGCTAAACCTATTGATCAGCGTTGCAGCAGCGTTGCACACTTAGTATTGGGAAAATTTTCTGCCATGTTCAAGATAACACTATTGACAAAGATTGTAGATTCAGCGAAATTCCCTAGGCGTCATCTATTGTTATCGTGGTGAAAAAATGGGATTAGGATCGGGTTGTGTATCGATTATCGAATGGTTAATGTATTAATTTGGCTGATGGTTTACCCCAAGCCCTCGATGAGCACCTAATGGATAACTTACAAAGCATTTTGTGGTTTTTCTCGTTGGACATGGCAGTGGTTTTGGGGTAGTATCAATGACAGATAGGGTGAAGAAGAACTCCGCGTTTGTAACTCCATTTGGTCCATTCACGTGGAAATGGGTCTCGTTTAGGTTAAAAGTGCGCCACAGACCTATCAGGCTGATCAATAATGAAATTCCCGCTGATGCCAACCCATTGATGTGGTGAAGTGAAGATGAAAGTTTACGAGCAGTTTGTACCGGTATACCGTTGATCGGTTTGGAGCGATCGGGTTGGTTAAAAGGGGAGAGGATTTTGGGCCAATCGTGTCAGGAGTGTTAAGTACGCAGTTTTAGGTGACTCACACGATTTTTCATGCAGTTCACATATTAGGTTTTTAATTGGATATTAAATATAGTGTTTGTTTTCCTTTGGTTTACGCAAAAGTCACCCGGGGTCTTTGGGAGCAGAGGGCTAACAAGGTCCCCTTTAGCTCAACTTACCCGGCCGGGATTGGCCGCGGAAGTTCCACGACGGGAAGCTTATATCTTAACGACACTCACTCTGAATTCGCACACATTTGGAACGTGTTATCATTTCCTTGGTTACGTGGAGATCTCATTGGTGGATCCCCAAGCTTTAATACGTTCACTTGGCTGTTCTTTATTGGTTCCTTGATCTCTCGTTTTATTGGTTGGGTATACACATCGCTACACGCGGTCTGCCCCAAAGTTATTGACGTATTTGGAGTGAAGATTTCCGCTCTATTTACACCACGAAATTATATTGGATTATCTATATCGTTGGACATTGACGTGTTTAGGGTGAAGATTTCCGCACTAGATACAACCTGCCCCAGAAGTGGTACACTTCGTATTGATTTCCCCCGAAATTCATATTGCGCGACGGTCCACCGAGTGTGTCGCCACCCAAACCAATGCGTACACAAGGTGAGAAGTATCAAGATAAATCGACAAGGCGTCCTGCAATGCAGATCGGTCACCCGATCGGGATGCAGGCGAAGGTTTGCGGGGTACCCCTCCCCGTAAGTTGGTCGGCTGGGAACGACTACTGTAGCCGGTGCGTAAACGCACGGTGCGGCTAGCGCACAGAGGAAGGCTTTGATTTAAGCGGCGTTCGCCACTACTTAGCCGATACGCCCTTGTATAAGGGCTTAGCAAGAGATCTCTCTCTTGCTCGGGGCCATGATTCCCGGGGTGGTTTAAAGTTAGCTTTCGCTAACGCCTTGTAACAAGGCTTCGATTATAAAGGGAGGTAGCGTAAGGGAGAACTCCCTTAGGCTACAATACTCACTGCGCGCGCGACCGGGCGTGGTCGCGCGCCTAGAAGTCTTAAGTATTTTTGTAAACTGATTTATATTTAATATATGTAATTAGCCTAAATTAATTAAACTAATGTAAACTATATGTAATACTAAGTAGAGCTTATTCAAGTCGTACCTAGCTGAAATGTAGTGTACACCACATGTGTACTAACACGTGGCAGGCTGCCACGCCTTCACAAAGGGCTCCTGCCCTGATTGGTTAAAACAACCAATAAGTCCGAACCTTTCGGACTGGTGAATATCTGACCTTAACCGTGGTGTACTTACGTACACTGATGTAACCACATGTAACCGGTTACACCCTTCCCCATCAAGACTATTGCCACGCAATAACAGATTTATAGTTGGAGAACTCCAACTGCCAGAACTTCTGGCCTACAATGAACACCTTCAGTGGTGTTGGTGATTCTCCCCGGAGAGGAGCAAGTCCTCTACTTGGGGGATGATGACTCAGAGGACGAGTTCCTTGGGGATAGTTCCCCAAAGGACGACCGCTCCGACAACGCCGAACGGCGATTTCGGCAGCCAAATCCTTTCCCCACTCGTGGTAAAAATGCGCTACTTCGAGCACAACTACTATCAACTGCGTATGATACATCCCGATCGCCGAAGGCGATCATCACCAATGAGCTGGACGCAGCTCAAGAAGCCAAACTTGCCTTATTGGCACGAGAGGCAGCGTTACGCACCTCTAAACGCCCGCCACGGGCGGCCTATCACTTTGACGGTCCTCGTGACCCTAAAAATTGGGCTAAAAATGAGGTAAAGAAGGGTTTGGCCTTCTATACCCCTGGCCCTGCGGCTGAACAGCCGTATGAACACGAATGCCGGAAACAACTGCGGGAAAACTGCTCACGAAGAAGTCGTTCAGTGGCGTCTCATACCGAGAGCGCCTCAGCAGGCAGGCACAGGGTGCCCCTGTTGAGAACCTCCACGAGGCTCCTATTGTTCTCTTTCTAGGAGAAAATGCCGAAGAGGAAGAACAGAAATTCTGCGCTTGGGCGGAAGAGGAGAAACTCTCCGTAGCTATACTCAGTTACACAACAGCTATTCCTCCCGTGACGTTCGGGTGGAAAGGGCGTTGCGCTTGGCGTTTGCAAGAGCCAAGGCGATGGGGCTATTACGTGACCCTTATCTCACGCGCTATGCCAGCGCCCCTGCCCCCACCATGGTGCCAGAGAACAGTGCGATCGCCGCATCTGTCTCCGGCGAACTCCCAACTACTGGGAGTGAAGGGGCTTCTCTCGCTCCTTCGGTCGTCGACCCGCAGCGGGAATCTCCCGCTCGAAAGCGTCAACGACGTCTCGGCAATCCTGCCGTAGGGGAGTCTCGGACTCCCACGAATTCTGTGAGTGTGGATAACCCTTCCACTTCACCAGATATTGGGTGTGACCCCAATGATGGCGTCGCGCCATCCGACGCTCCACATGGTAATGTGTAGTACCCTCCGTATCGATAAAAACTTATCGATGTGCTTTAGCACATATACAGGGCTGACATCGGGGAATCCTCCCCCCTCAAGCCCTGGGCCACACACACGTGGTGTAACAGGGTTACATTCGAGTCACATTTAGTAGGTAGTGTACGTGAGTACACTACGGTTGGGGTCAGTATTGACCGGTTCGAAAGTTTTTGAACCATTGGTTATTTTAACCAATCAGGGAAGGAGCCCTTGGGGGTGGCATGTCATCCATCCACGTGTTGGTACACAGGTGGTGTACACTACATTTTAGCTAGGTACGAATTTGGTAATTTCTACTTAGTATTCATATATTTTACATTAGTTTAAATTAATTTAGGCTAATTAAATATCAAATATACATTCAGTTTACATTTTCACTCAACGAGTACAGACGCACGACCTCGACCGGTCGCGCGTGTAGTGAGTGCAGTAGCGTAAATGGAGCCCTCCCTTTAGCTACACCCTTAGTAAGGGAGCCTTGCGTTAAGGCATTAGCGAAAGCTAATTGTAAACCAAAGCGGGAATCTTGGCCCCGAGTAGGAGAGCTCTCTCCTACTAAGCCATTTATAAGGGCGTATCGGCCAAGTAGCGGCGAACGCCGCTTAAAGGAAAGTTTTCCTCGGTGCGCTAGACGCACCGTGAGTATACGCACCGGCTACACGTGGCGTCAGCGGAACCCTCGGATTAACTAATCCGTTTACGTAAAACGGGGTAAACCCCGTAGATGCATGCACCGAATTGTTTATGGCAAATTCGGCCATGGGAAGCATCTCACTCCAACTCTTTGGAGAATCCGGACATAAACCACGGAGAATATCTTCTACAACGCGATTAACGCGTTCCGTTTCTCCTTCCGTCTGCGGATGATCCGCAGTAGACATGAGGAGCTTGGTGCCCAGCACCTTAAAACGCGTCCCACCTGAACTGTCCCGTAAAACGGGGATCCCGATTCGATAGCATGGAATCGGGTAGACCATGCTGTCGAAAGACACGATCTAGGAACACCTTCGCTGTTCCTTGTCCATCAATGGACTCTGGCACTGCCGCCAGGTGAGCCATACAGCTCAAACAGTCTACAAAGACCAATATCCCGGTGTTACCGGCCTTGTCCTCCGGAAAACAAAAGATAAATCCATACAAATGGATTTTCAACACTCCGTTGGAATGGCTAAGCTCGCCAGAGGATCACCTTCATTTTTATAGAAGGACTTGGCCCACAAGAACAATTGGTAATTTCCAACTGTATGCTATAGGTTGACTTGGTCCACACGAACAGTTGGAAATTTCCAACTGTATCCTATATCATCTGAATCTGCAGAGGGTTTGCCCTCTGACACGACTCACAAGTGCGAATATACGCACCGACCCACTTGTACATTTTGGGCCACCAATACAAACCGCTTAAAGCGCTGTAGGTCTTATCCCGACCTAAATGACCCCCGATAGGGGCGTCATGTGCCTCAAAGAGGACTCTATACTTCATTTCCTCATCATAAGGAACAACCACCCGCGGAGTGTCCTCCGCGCTAGTTCTATAATATATCAAACCGCCTCAGTACCTGTAACGGTGTAACCGAGCTCTAGCTCGACTTGCCAGGGTTGGCTCAGACGAGCCAAGTCCCTTTTCACCTAACGCGCTGATAAGCGCCCTACATTGTGGGTCTTTCTCATACGCCTGGCGTATGAGATCTACCACAGATGAGGTGACGAATGTCGCGTGAGCGAGCTCGTAATCGGGACGACGCGACAACGCGTCTGCAAGCACGTTCTGCTTGCCAGGTTTATACTTAACCTCAAAGTTGTACTCGCAAAGAAGGCTATCCAGAGGGCCATCCATTGCGAGAGATGAAGCGACTTTGTCGCTGTCCGTAAGGACGCGTGGTCAGTATAAACCACGAACGGCTTAGAGCCGAGTAGGTGAACCCTAAATTTTACAAGATCATACTTCATTGCAAGTAGCTCCTTGTCATGAACGGGATAGTTCCGATCCTCAGCTTTAAGCTGCCTCGACTCAAACGCAATCACGCGTTCCCTTCCTGCATCGTCTGCTTGTAACAAAGCACATCCGATTGCGAAATCGGAGGCGTCGCAGACGACACTAAATGGTTTCCCAGAGTCTGGGAGAGCAAGAACGGGAGCTTTTAACAAGCTCCCCTTAACCGCTTCAAAAGTGTTTTGATGTTCGGTTTTCCAACATCAATCAACATCCTTCTTAAGAAGGTCGGTCAATGGCTTCGCCATTTCAGCGTAGTTCTCGCTGTACTTGTGGAGATAGTTGGCTAATCCAAGCCACTTCCGTAAATCTCTAAGATTTACAGGCGAAGGCCACTCCACAATGGCTTTCACCTTCGCGGGATCCGCCCGCACTCCATCCTTACCGATGAAGCATCCGAGGAAATGAATTTCCTCAGCACCAAATATACATTTGGATGCGTTCGCATATAACTTATGCTCTAGCATACATTCGAGCATAGCTCGAAGGTGTATAAGGTGCGTCTGAACATCAGACGAGTCGCCTTCCGCACGACTATGAACGAATATATCGTCGAAGTACGTCTGAGCGTACTTTCTATGAGGGCGGAAGAGTTGAGTCACCAAGCGATTAAAAGTCGCTGGTGAATTCGAAAGCCCCTGTGGCATAACTAGCCACTCCCACAGAATGCCACTAGGCGTGCTGACCGCTGTAAGCGTAATATCGGATGCTCGCATGAGCACCTGATAATACCCGTCCACCAGATCAAAGGCACTTTACACCGTACAGCCCGCCATATTGTTCTGGAGGACATCCTTCCGAGGAATCGGAGTCTTAATGGGTACTGTAGCTTCATTCAGCTTGTTGTACGCATGCACAATGCGCCACTTTCCGTTCGGTTTACGAACACAAAAAGTGGGAGAAGAATGGGGAGACTTACTCTCCGGTACCATCCCTGCCTCTTCTTTCCCCTTGAAGAATGCGTCGATAACGTCGCATTTCTCCTTGGGGAGAGGCCACTGCCTAGTGACGCAGTATTTGGTTCCAGGAACCAAATCAATTTCATGTCGGACTTCCCGATCCGGTGGTAACCCCATCGGCGGGTTGTCACTAATGACATCTCCGAATTCCTTTAGTAAGAAAAGGTAGGGTCCTCAGGATCCGCGAGGATCTTGAGACCACTTCGGGCATCCAATGCCTGTTTGGTTTGCACCCAAACTGACTCGTCCATCGTGGATGAGGAGTTCAACTCCTCTTCCGGACGTAATACGACAACCTCGTCGATTTCATCTGCTTCCAAAGCAGTTTCAAACTCGTTGAAGGACATCTCCTCCAACGACAACAGTTCACTTATCCCAGGCAACCGTTCCAGTCTTACGCCTTCTGTGACAATACCTTTCACACTATTCAGCATCCTATAGGACTGCTGACTACTGGCCTCGGGACTCATCCCGAGACCCAGATGGGGGGAGTCAATTGCCCCATCTATTGGAAGCGCCACGCGCCTATCCACAGAGGTTCCTACCTCTACCACCGGTGACTCGCCGGTCTCACCTACAACGGCGTAGTCGGAATCATTTCCGACGTGCGAAAGAGACGAACTACGGGTCTCTTCGCTTGGAAGCGCCTCGCGCTTAACCACAGGGGTCTCTACCCCTACCACTGGAGTCTCCTCAGAGGAATCCACCTCTGCCACTGGCAACTCACCAGTCTCACCATTAACGGCGTGGGGATTAACCGCCGAATCCCCCTCGTTAAGGAACTCTTCCTTAACGTCATTGGTAATAATCATTTCAGACATCCCAATCTCTGGCATCTCAAGCCAGAATCGCTTTTGCGATCGAGCAAAGGTGGGTTCATGACTCGCCAATGCTTCACCCGATCGCGGGTGCGTTGATCCAATGGATTTAGACTTCCAGTCTATCCATGGCTCGTGGCGTTCCAGCCACTTCATGCCCAAAATGAGGTCATACCTCGAGTCCAAATCAAGGACTAGGCAACGTTCTAAGCTGTCGAAGTCTGCAAACTTCAGCTTAAGGTCAATCGAGACCTTGGGTACAGAAACCTGTACGCCCGTCGCAAGACGGACCGTGACAACGTCACGAGAACGTGCCTCTAGGGCCTCGGCATACAGCCTACTCTTCTCTACAGAAGCCCGTCTGACATAATTGTCAGACGCTCCGGAGTCTATCAAGACTCTCCAAGGCTTATCAAAGCCTTTCACGTCCGCAAGGACTACCAGCAAACCTGGCTGATACACCAACTTGGTGCTAGAAAGCACCGTTTCCCTCGGGGATTTGTGCTGTCGTCCCCTACCCTGGGTATTAACAGCACTGAGGGATCCCCCAGTAGGGCGCCCCGCACCTACTGGGAGCCGTCGTTTCCCGACGGCTTGGGCAAGGGCTTTTTCCCCACCCTTGGCCCCTTGTATCGAGTGTCTCGCTGAGGATTTTCGGACACCAGTTCCGCAGATGATCCGTTCTTCCACACAGGAAGCGTCTCAGCGGATTATTCCGCTTCAACATAGCTAAGAGCTCTGCCTCGAAGCTCTGCGAAAAAGAGTCAGAGTGACTCTTAGCGGAAGGTTTCTCTTCCGCTTCGACCTGACTCAGGTCCATGGGTTCAGGACCCACCTTAGAGGAACGAAAGTCCTCTCGGCGCTTAACGACATCTTGAACGCCTCCCCCAGGGATAGGGGTCGGCATCGGAAGAGCTCCGAACGTGCTGGCCCTTCTGTCAGGCCTCCCATGAAGACGGGGATGGACACATCGTCCGAATACGCTTTCGCGTACATCCCTGTCAACAGGGTCTTGAGCTCTTGGATATATGTTTCCAAGTCCTTAGTGCCCTGACGGCACCTCAAAACGCCTGATGATTCTGGAAAACCAGATCAGGCGTTGCATACATGTCCATAAGCTTCTGCGTAAGGACCTCCCAGGTAGAGAACACGTTCGTGACCGAATCCGAACACGTAAACGCCCATGCACGGGATTTACCCGTAATATGGGTCAGCGCAAGTCTCACTTGCAAGTGATCAGCGATCACATTCGCTGTGGCGAAGGCCGTTTCGACCTCTCGTAACCACACATAAAGGTTATCACCTTTTTCCCCGGTGAATTCCTTTATCTTAAAGGACAATGGGGGACGCACCCCAGTGGAACGACCTCCACCTAAACTCGCTTCATGAGCGATTATAGTATTTACCCTTGCCTTCACGGCCTCAAGGCCCTGCTCCACTAGGAGCTGCATGCCTTCATCACCCGTCAAGGGTAACAGACTGTTAAAGGATTCCTACAGAAAGAGGGTTAACCTATCCCAATCGTCCTGATTCATCCCTTGCAGAGGATGCATTAGTCTACCAACACAGTTGTTGGATTGACTACAAGTGCTACCAGATGTAGCCGGTGTGTATACGCACGGTGCGGCTAGCGCACAGAGGAAGATTTTCCTTTAAGCGGCGTTCGCCGCTACTTGGCCGATACGCCCTTATAAAGGGTTTAGTAGGAGAGAGATCTCTTACTCGGGGCCAAGATTCCCGCTTTGGTTTACAATTAGCTTTCGCTAATGCCTTAACGTAAGGCTCCCTTACTAAGGGTGTAGCTAAAGGGAGGGCTCCCTTTACGCTACTACATTCACTACAAGCGCGACCGGTCGAGGTCGTGCGTCTGTAGTCGTTGAGTGAAAATGTAAACTGAATGTATATTTAATATATAATTAGCCTAAATTAATTTAAACTAATGTAAACTATATGTAATACTAAGTAGAACTTACCAAATTCGTACCTAGCTAAAATGTAGTGTACACCACCTGTGTACCAACACGTGGCTGGCTGCCACGCCACCCCCAAGGGCTCCTGCCCTGATTGGTTAAAATAACCAATGGTTCAAAACCTTTCGAACCGGTCAATACTGACCCCAACCGTAGTGTACTCACGTACACCACCGATTAAATGTGACTCGAAGGTAACCCTGTTACATAAATTGTGGAGCACTGCTACGAGAGTTCGAGAGAGAACGATTCAGTCGGAATCGCTTTGCAGTGATGCAGACTCATGAGGATGAATATCAAGACACACAGTAGCACCGATCAGTATATCGATCGGTGTGAATATGTGTAAGGTCTGAATTATTGTGAATTTTGTGATGAACTGTGTTGAACTGGAGTAGTGGAATGACGAACGTGGTGATGATTTTCGCAATGTGGATGGAAACTGTGTATGATAACGTGTTGGTGCAAGTTTGGAGAAAGTGACGAGATTCCATTAAGGGATCAGATGATCAGGAGTTTGAAAAGAATGATGACATATATTATAAATTATCTGGTCAGCTAACTGCCGCATCAAGATTCGCAATCACCCCAAAGACGACATATAGTTAATGCCGTATGGTCTTCGATCTGGTCCTGATGCTGATTGCGTCAGGGATCTTTCCGATCGAGCTGGATCAAGGCGTCATTCAGGTCTGCTATCGGCTCGTCACAAAGGAGACCGGGATACCAGATGCCGTCCTCAGTCAACGCCCCGGGGCTCTCAACGCGACGCTTGGCCATATGAAAAAACACCGGATACAGAAAGATGTCGATGTCGCACTCGCGTGCCAGCATCCCTTCCAGAATAAACTGGCATGGGCCAGCCAGGCCTCGCCCGCCCGACTCGGGCACTGTTTCCGGCGCTTCTGGAACAGGATCAGGTCTTGTTCACGTAACTTTCGACCCGCGGGAAGGAGGAGATAATGGGTAGATTCCCAGATCGCCTGACAGTGGGCTGTATTGAAAGCCCGAAGTCGACCCAGAAGCGAATCGATCCAAGGAGTCGACGCGAATATGGAGTCCAACTTGGCGCTGAGCAGCACTTCCCATGGACTATCTGCATACAGATGGCGATTTTCTCCTCTGTGATTAGATCCGCCCGCCACGCAGACGGGTTAGGGGTTTTTGAAGCTGGAGGGAAGAGCCAGAAGTCAGTTCGGGACATCGACCGGGCTAGATCTTGCTTGGTCAGGGCTGATTGGTACAAGCTACCGATCTGCCTCGGTGACCACGGCAAGGTGGCATCCGAAGTCAGCGATGGGAGAGGTCGATCTCCGGTCAAAAACCTTTTCAATCGAGCGTGACGTCGCATCCCAGATGTGCGGGGCTGGAACGAAGGCTACGGTACGGTCGACTTGCGCGTAGGTGAAGCACAATCACCCTGGGAGATGATCGCCTTATTAGCCCCCGATGCAGGCTTTGCAGGAACGGAACCTCAGAGTCCATCGGATAGGGACTTGGATAACGCAGTGATAAAGAACTCGGAATCGCTCGATCCGGCCCCCGAGTCCTCTCCGGAGGAGACCTCTATACGCTTGGTGTGAGCGGCGCGGGGGCGCGAGGGAGCACGAGATTTGGTGATGCTGGAGTTGTCACCTGCATCCGATCTTGGGCTTGGGAGATGCGCCAGCGTCTTGGCTTTCTTCTGAGGCACCTCTCGCTTCTCCTCGAGTTCAGAGTCGCGCGCTATGCCCCGCGTCCTCGAGCCCTTCGACGCGTTCTTACGCTTCTTGGAAGTTTTCGGAATTTCGGGGTGCTTACGTTTGGCCAATGAGTGGCGTCGGGTCTGATCTTGATGCAGATCGACCAGAACGGCCGATGCAGACCGGCCAGCGCTAGGACATGCAGCCGGACGCCGGTGCAACAAGTCAGTCAACTGTTGGTAGCACCGATTTACGGCCGCCCAGCGACGATCTGATTCCTGGTTCCAGGCGTCTGATCCGCTCTGGAAGGACTCGACCTTCCCGATCTGCTCCCGGATCACGATCTGCAACTCGCCGATCTGCCTCTCCAGGTCACCATGTTGGGTGCGGAGTAAAGTCCGATCAGAATGGTCCTCCAACCTCTGCCGGTTGACCACCGCGAGTTGTTCCAGGAGGTGCGATCTGTAAGCCTCCAAGCGAGACATATCGTGCCGTGCACCGATCATCCCGTCCAAGATCGGTCGGAGCTGATCGCAGTGATCATGCGACTGCCGATCAGCCGTAAATAAGGAGTCGAACGTTTTGGCGATGTCGGCGGGCAACCGATCTACATGAAAAGGAGGGTCAGAGCAGACCCAAGATGGAAACCGACCGATAGGCCTACCTTGCGTTGCTTGTTGTACGATCTGGGCCCGGAGACGTGCGTTTTCAGCGGTCACCTCCTGCAACTTCGTGGACATGGGGATCAACGTATCCACCTCCTTCTGCATTTGCAGGATTGAAGAATCCCTGTTGTATAATAGGAACTGGATCTCCTTGACTGTTTTCCGGAGCTGATCGGCCTGGATCTGATGCCTGTCCGGTATGTCGGACCCTGAAGTACTGTGAGGGCTGTCAGATCGGGCCGATCTGGTCGGCGAACCGATATGGGGCGATGAGGAACGCAGGGCACCTATGGCAAAGATTGTCAAGAGAGGTTACAAGGCGATCAGGTGTACAAGGAAAGTACATGGCGAAGGTTGACTCAGAGATCCGTCCATTGGTGAAGTCCGCTTCTGTGAAGATCTGGATATGATGAGATCGGGCCGCTACCGTTGCGCGGCTGCGGCGAGACTCAGGGGCGGCTGTGGCGAAGCGGAACCAAGAATTTTGGTCGTTTTGCGTCAGCAGCACACCGATCGGCTTATCGGCGATCGTATTGGTGGAAATCCAGGAGGCTTTTAAGCCTATCATGTGCAAGAGGTGTCAAGAACACGGATTTTGGTAAGTCACATGAGATTGCGTGTACCTACATATTTTCATGTTTGTACATATTGGGGACCATAGGGGGTAGGGAGTTTAGTGTTGGTTTTGGTTTTGCCTGCTAAGAGCGTTTTTGGTTTTACGTCTTAATTGTTGGGCCTTTAACTCAACCGGAGGTCGTTTCGCCTTGTACATCAGTCGCCTCTGCATGCCGCAGAGTGTTTGGGAGCGGAGCGTCGAGTAATCCCCTCCAGCTCATTATACCCGACCGGGACGCGTTACAGACGCACTTGTCCCGCCGAAAGTCCCTCGACGGGAATACACTTTGGTCGGCTTCTCAAGTTCAAGTTACGCACGTTTGGAACGTGTTATTAAGTTTCTTTTGGATTGTTACGTGGAGATATCGTTCGTGGAGTGTATCACGTTCTCATTTGGATCTCCCTATTAGATTATTGGAGTTTTATTCTCATATTGGTTGGGCTCTACGATCGGTTGAGCGATCTGCCCTTTGGAGTATACTCACTCCAAGTATAACTGGTCTGCCCGTACCCAGGGTGAAGAGTTCCGCCCAGTGTACACCACCCATCACGGTCTCCCACATTTAGAACACAAGTCGATTACCAGCACCGATCCAACGAGTGTGTTACCAGCCCATTCCATCGGGTACACAAGGTGAGATGAAGAACAAAATCGGACCAGGCTTCCTGTGTTGATGATCGGTCGTCTGCCAGCAGCGGACGATCGGATCGGATCGTAGGCGAAGATTCGCGGGGTAACCCCCCCCGTAAGTTGGACGGCCGGGCACGATGGTGGTCAGGTTATCGACACTACGGTGTTTGATTTTGAACTTGACTCCACCACAATCTCATGTAGGTGTTTACCTATCGGATGGCGCTTACACGGAAAAGAATTCACAGCCTCATCGATAACAAGCCAGAGTCTCAGCTTTCTATTCAACCAGACCGGATGACTTATCTGAAAAAGGGCGAGAAGAACAGTGATGAGTTCTTTTTTGCGGTGGTGTAAGGTAACGCAAAACGAGACTGGTCGACATGGCGTCTGAACAGTTGTGCAATCTTGCACGTGACTGGTGACGTTAACGGATTCGTGGAGTATCATGATTTGCCTGCTTGATTTGGATCACGGTAGCCAATGGACAACAACTTGAGGCAAAAGATCGGATGTAGACGTATTATGCGCGACCAAGGCGAGAGAAAAATATCACAAGTGTATTACGCGTCCCTAATCGGACTTCCGGTTGGTGTCGGTACCTGCACACATGACAAAGGGTGTGACCGAGTTCCAGTTTGAACCATAACCGTGTCTAGTTAAGCAAAGAACTCAATGGCGTCAAACTCGAGGAGAGTGGTACCACCTCCTACATTTTGATGAACTCTTTCTCAATCTGGCTGCTGTGGGTAGACGATGTTGAGAAGCTGGCCGTGCTTCTCCGCCAGGCCTATGATGAAATTGTCGGGGTCATTGAAGCCTCCAGCAGTGTCACTCGGTTGAGTGCGAAGGAGATGCTGCGTCCGAGAACGAGACTCTGCAGCAAAGCGAGAAGGAGATAGCATTCAAGGCGGCGGACAAGTGGCTCTTCCAAGAATAAAAAACGAGGACGCAAGAATAGCAAAAGCAAGAAGCTAGGGTGGTGGGAACTTGAACATTCCCATGATCGTGGATCGATTTCGGCGACGATTTTCGGAGTCGGCAAGCTCTTGTTAATGACAGATCATGAAGTCCAAATCTCGCAGTCGGGCAACGAATAGCTGACCGAATGCGTGACTTGTAGCATGTTCCAGACGTGCACACGTCGCACATTCCCGAATGAAGATAAGAAGTCGAGATGCGGTGGTGTTCCTCACTTTGATGACAAGGATGAAGGTGATAAAGTTGTTGGAAGAGTGTGTACCCATTTTGGAGTTTACACTCTTCCGTATAGTGGAAGCCCATTGGCTGATGCAGGTAAGACATACATTTTTTCATATGAAAGCAGTTACTAGATTAAGTTGCATTAGGACTGGATAGTGACTTAAGTAACCATACATAATATATCTTTACTTTACGTTTTATTGTTTAGCACAAGCACACGCACTGAATCTATACCGCCATTGCGCGCGCACGCAGTTACACCACTTCTACTGATCCTCCCGCGTCGAAACTTCGCACGCAGGTGAGTCTTGATCATACAAGGTGCACGCAACCTTTTTCTGTTGATATTAACAGGTTATGATCCCAAGTTGCGCCAAGTAATATCGTAGAGTTTTCTTGGTGATTGGAGTGTGCTTGTTTGAATATTTTCGTGTTGTTACGTTTTGTGGAGCTTGTGGAAAGTCCCTCATTGAAGGGGAAGCTATTGACGGAAGTGATTGAGTTTTTTTTTAAGTTTACGATGGATGATTTTGATGGAGACGATGTGCCATCTGTGGGCGATTTTCAGGGCATGGTGCGTGCTTTGCGCGAGATTGCGCTGAATACAGATGCCGATGATGCAGGGCGAACAAGGCCCACATTTCAGAAGAGGTCCCCCGAGCGTAAGAGGGAGGCACCTATACGTATACCACAAGATGAGTTTCGTGAAAGTCTCCGAAACTACCGTCCCTTCGGTCAGCAGATGTCAATCGATGATCTGGCCGGGGACGAAGGGGTGGAAGCTGGCGCAAAGCCACGCCCGAGAACATATAATGCACCTCGCAGGGCGCCCGCTGCGGCGCAAGGTACAGGCGGTGCCCAAGTGCCCGCCGCGCAGCCAAGTGTACCGGTGCAGTACACCGGGTACAAAATACCCAAGTTGTGTATAGATAAATTTTCGGGACGCGAGCTGTATCCCGGTTTGGGTGCAGGCTACCGGCAATTGGCCTACCTGTTCATGGAGTCCCACGAGATCTCCGAGATGAGTTCTGGTTTTCAATGGAGTGAACGGTTGAAGGTAAACAAGTTTGGCGAGCATTTGGAGGGCACCGCCGCCGAATATTATCGGACAAATGTTGCATGGTGGTGGCGGGTGCGACCGACGTTGGTCCACGTAATGGACCAGATGTATTTGGGTTTTCGAACGACCATATCGCATCATCAAGCCGCCACAAGGTTTGCGAAGGAGAAAGATCCAAAGCGCAGCTGAACGGAGCACTACTTGTACTTAGTAGCTCTGGCTCGCGAAAGCGGTTCGAGTGAAAAGTTAATCGCTGAAAATATTGTGAAGTATGCCGCACCACGCTTCAAGATAATGCTGATGGCTATATATGACCCCAGACGGGGGGATTATCTTAGTCATGCTCAAGAGTTGATCGCATGGGCTCAAGATCTCGAGGATGATGCGATGAAGCCGAGGACCGCCCCTAAGTTGCACGTGCATGCAGCAACATCTGGTCAGGGGCGGCGCGTGTGCTACAGCTGTGGTGGCGAGGGGCACATACAAAGGTATTGCCCCGAAAAGCGCCGTAAGAACGGGGGTGAACGCATCCAAAAGCAAAGCCGTGGCGTAAACGAAGGGTCGTCAAAGCGTTTCGTGCTTTCGACCGTGGATGGCATTTTTAATGCATGTGGAACTGGAAATGCAGATGAAGACATCTGGATCATCGATAGTGGGGCTAGTATACATTTAGTGTCGAACGCTAGTCTGTTGGAAGATGCCAGGGATTGCAGTCTCGACGACAATTTTACCTTGCCGGATGGTGGCACACTTCAGGCAACCAAGGTTGGGCGGCTTACGTTGCGAACGTGAAACAATAGTGAAACGGTTATTGTTTTAACTGAAGTATACTATGCGCCGCAGCTAGCCAGAAACTGATCTCGCTTGGCCGATTACGCGAAAAGGGTTGCGAAATTGTCGACGACGGCCACAAGCTGCGAGTTATGGTAAAATGGCAAAATTTGTTCGATGTGGTGACTCAAGGGTCAGTTTTTGTAGCCAGGTTGAAGGCGCAAAAAACAGATGGTATTTCGAAAGGGTTTGAAAGTATGGTGATGAACAGTGTGCTGGAAGGTGTCGATTCAGACGCGCACAAAAGGAGCCTGCATCATTTTCACGTGCGCCTGGGTCACCTGGCCTACGACACTGTCGAAAGGACGGCGAAAGACCCCAGGTCAGGTATCGTACTCACGGACACGAGTAGACCGAATTGCCTGACCTGTGCTGAAGGCAAGGGCACAAGGAAAGCGCAACCAAAAGCGGACTCTGGTGCAAACGCACCGATTGATCGCATCGGGGGTGTGATATGCAGCGGCCTTAAGGGTCCTATCACCCCCCGCGATAGGCGTGGAAATCGATACTTGGTCGTTTTCGTCGACCATTTTTCGAACTATGTACGCGCTTTTGCAGCGCGCACGAAGGACAAGGCCGCACGGATGTTCGGGCATTTCATTGCATGGTTCGAAAACGAGTTCTCCTGCGGGGTGCACGTGCTGCGTACCGACGGTGGCGGCGAGTACCAGAACGTTGATCTGTTCTGCAAACAGACTGGTATCCGTCGTCAGGTTACCGAAGCCGGCACCCCTGCGTCGAATGGCAAAGCGGAGAGCATGAACCGGACCATTTTCAACATGGTCCGGTGCATGATATTCGGATCAGGCGTACCATTGACGTACTGGTCGGAGGCGGCTGAGTATGCAGCACATATACTCAACCGCACTCCGACAAGGTCAAACACTGGTCGAATTTCGCCTCTCGAAGTACTCACCCGGCAAGCGACCGGCGGTGAATGACATTGTGGTTTTCGGATCCCCGTGCATGGCTTGGAGGGACCAGAAGAAGAAGGCGTTGTCGAAGAACGCCGAACGCGCACTTATCCTTGGAAAGAGTGACGAAACCAAGGGATATAAAGTGCTACTACTTAAGGATAGGGTGGTCGTGGTGACCAGGCACGTCACAGCGATTGAAACGCTGAGTGCCGAGGCTAGCAAGAAGATCCCCAAGGTATTAGAAGGCGAATGAAGCCAAGAGCTTGAAGAGTTAGCAGAATCTCGTGCCGGGTTACCGATTCAAATACACAGATTTCAGGACATTCAAATGATGGAATACCGGAGTCTGAAGCGACGCCCCAGCACGCGGCAACCACTGGGCAGGGTGCAAGGAAGTCACGCAGGAAGCAAAAGAAGATACCCAAGGGACGCGACTATGAAGCGTCGAAGTCTAGAAAGGCGGTTGCAAGCGGCGTCGTTTCGGAAACGGTTGACAAAAATGATGAAAATGGTGGAACCGCACTATGCGTTTATGCAGTCTGTGAAACGGATGCTGGGACTGCAAGTGCACTACCGATGCAGCCGGATCCAAGGAATTACAGGGAGGCGCATGGTGGCCATCATTCGACGATGTGGAAACGCGCCGAAATGGAGGAGATCAAGTCGCTCCAAGAACTAGGCACATGGGACATCGTGCGCCGTCCCGCCGGCAAGGTACCTCTTCCGACCAAGTGGGTGTACAAGACGAAAGTCTGTGCAGATGGTTCGGTTGAGAGGTACAAGGCCAGCTTAGTTGCCAGAGGCGACAAGCAAGTATTTGGAGATGATTACTTATTCACGTTTTCAACCGTTATGGAGTTGAACAACGTAAAGTTGCTCCTGGTGCTGGCTCAAGTATGGGGGGTAGCGGCACGTCACGGCGATGTGCCAAGTGCCTACCCCGAAGCAAAATCCGAAAACAATGTGGAAATATACCTGCAAGTGCCGCAAGGTATGGAAATTACAGACGAAAATTTCGTGATTATGGTGTGCGATCACCAAAGGAGCTTGCGCTCAAGCTAAGGCGAAACCTATATGGTTTGAAGCAGGCTGGACGCCTGTGGCATCAGTGTCTGTGCGAGACATTGATGAAGTTTGATTTTGTGCAGTGTGTCACGGACACATGCATTTTTGTAAAGCACGTGGGAAATGAAACAGCTGTAGTCGGGGCGTACGTTGACGATCTCCTGGTCACCGGTACCAGCGATCAAATAGTGGATGAGTTTTTCGACGACATGCAAGTGCTCGAGCTAAAGGATTTGGGTTGTGTTACCAAGTTTCTCGGTATTCGAGTCGCAGGAGATCCGAGAAATGGATATACTTTGGATCAAGAGGCGATTAAGGAAATTCTGGTTTCACACAAACTGGAAAAGATAAACCCAGCGCGTACACCGGTGCTGGTACTCGATGAAAGCAAAGAGTTTCAAGAGCAATTGCCGTTGCAACCACGGGGCAACATGCCCAGTATCAAGCACTTCCAATCGCTGGTGGGCAGCCTGCTGTGGGTCGCGAGGTGCACACGTCCTGACATTTCGTTCGCTTTGCACCGCGCCACCAGAAAGACCCATGCACCCACCGTAGGCGATTACAAGATTGCTAAAAGGATCCTCAAGTACCTTAAGGGAACAAGTGACCTGAAACTGGTTTTGAAGCACGACGAAGATCTGCCGATGCCACTGCGCATAATGGTATACAGTGATGCAGATTTTGCGGCCGACAAGGCGGATCGAAAGAGTGTTTCGGCGATGGTGCTTTTCGTAAATGGTATGCTTGTGAGCTGGGCCTGCAAGAAGCAGACAGCGCTGGCATTATCGACCGCCGAAGCGGAATTTGTTGCTGCTGCTGTAGCTGGCAAGGAGGCGCTTGGCTTGCGGGAGCTACTTGCGGAAATTGGCATGCATTCGAAGACACCGTTAGTGTTCAAGATGGACAACCAAGCGGCCATTAAACAATTGGAAGATGAGTCGAGCGCTGCTAGCACGAAGCACGTCGACATCAAGCTCAAATTCTTGAACGACTTTACGAGGAAGGGCATTATTTCAGCTAGTCACGTGCCAAGTGTGGATATGCTGGCCGATCTACTGACCAAGGACCTCAATGCGCCAAGGATTCAAGTGTTTCGTGTAGCGCTAGGGCTACAGTGACGATGGTGCATCCTCCGGTCTTCCAGGAGGAGTGTTGGAAGAATGTGTACCCATTTTGGAGTTTACACTCTTCCGTATAGTGGAAGCCCATTGGCTGATGCAGGTAAGACATACATTTTTTCATATGAAAGCAGTTACTAGATTAAGTTGCATTAGGACTGGATAGTGACTTAAGTAACCATACATAATATATCTTTACTTTCCGTTTTATATTGTTTAGCACAAGCACACGCACTGAATCTATACCGCCATTGCGCGCGCACGCAGTTACACCACTTCTACTGATCCTCCCGCGTCGAAACTTCGCACGCAGGATGAGTCTTGATCATACGAAGTGCACGCAACCTTTTTCTGTTGATTTTAACAAAAGTTCTGTGCGAAGAGTGCACAGTAGGGAAACGATCGGTGAGTCCGTTTTGCTAGCGAAGTGAAATCGACTATGCCCTTTGAAACTGTCGACATTAAAATGAAGGGCGGAAGCCAAGTGGGTTGCAAGTGCTTAGTGACTCATTAAGGATCTATAAAGTAAATTCAATTAGGTCCGATTTATAGTATAGTAATAGCGAAGGACTTATATTATAGAAGTAGATATAGATCATGAAATGAATCTGGCGGGCGAGAGAAGTATACAGCTATACATTTGACCGGTTACTACATTTAGAAGGA
Source organism: Peronosclerospora sorghi (assembly GCA_026184515.1). Lineage (NCBI taxonomy): Eukaryota > Oomycota > Peronosporomycetes > Peronosporales > Peronosporaceae > Peronosclerospora > Peronosclerospora sorghi. The sequence goes on along the minus strand of CM047592.1, from coordinate 570,737 downwards.
CCAAATGCTGCTGTGAGGTAAAGCTCCGAGACTTCTCTTACCATGGTCAGACGCATCTACGAATTGCCGTTGTGAATCGCACCGGTCTCGTCCACTGATGAAATTTGACTGCACAGTTTAACAACCAACGACTTGAGACCCTCAGCATCTGTACCTGACGATGGAAAAGGAGTACGTACATCCATTTCTTGTCGAGTGTCTGTTTCCATAGAGTCACGTTGTGATCGCCAGTAGACACAGCAAGCACGTTCCCAGTGACCGACCAGCTCACGCGCCACACGGGCGCATCAAACGCGTGCAGTAGCTCTCGCTTCCATGTGTGATCCTCTGCAGTCTGTGACCAAATGTACACGTGCTTGTCCTCGGAGCAACTAGCAATAAGGTTAACCGGTGCGCCCGTGCTCGGAGCCCAGGCGACATCCCGCACCCAGTCGCTATGCGCAGGCGTGGAGCCCAGTTCTTCTTTTCTCCACTCGGTTTGTCCCTCCTCTAAGCTCCAAATCTTGATTGTCTTGTCACATGACGCCGTGACTACACGGCGAATCGGACCTGAAGGACCCTGCGAGCCCACTGAGTTATAAGGCGCCCAGCTGACGGCGTTACATCCCAGGGCGCCGTCCTTGAAATGGTTCACGCTCCAGCCTTCCGCTAGAGTTGTTATCACACAATAGTAGCATTACGTTTATTCTACTGTTGGCATGTCAAATATTCGCCATCACGAGACAACGTACGCGAATAGCTCAGCACGGAGACAATGCCGTCCGCTGACGCACAGGCAAGAGCGAGTCCGTACTCGTATGGTGCCCAGGCAATACCGTTGACCGACGACTTGTGGAATGCGTGCACGTAAGCCTGTGTCCACTGGTTCAAGCTCTGCTCGCGGTAAATAATCACCTTGCCATCGTACGAGCAGGCAGCCAACAGTACACCAAACTTGGGATGTGCCCATGATATCTGCCAGACAGGGCTTTCATGGCTACAGTGTATTTCCACCACCATGAAAATGCATTAAGACACTGCTGATTGAAGAAGAGAAGGCAGTGCACTCGATGCACAAGTTGTTTTTTTTGCCTACCCGGTTAATATCTGCTCATTGTTCTGCACGTCGCCTGTGACATCGTACACTTTAATCGTGCGATCGGAGGAGCACGTCGCGAGACGTTTGCCGTAATAATCCAATTGCGCGTCATGCTATGGGATCATTCAACGAGACATGATTGAAGTCACGCAATGTGTCAGATCGAATCCAAAAAAAGGAAATAGAGTAGCAAAAAAACGAAAATTTTGGAGCGATACGAAGAGCGACGTACGATCATGTCTTCATGCTGTGTGTCGATGGAGAGAACGGGGGCGCTCATGGCGAGTGGTAGCACTGTATAATATATCTTGACTTGGAAATAATGTGGTTTACAAACTATTATGTAACTGACACTGTGAGAACAAAACCTTGCTCTTCATTCATGTGAATGAACGAAGAAGAAAACAGTCTTAAACTTAAAAAAAAAATCGACGTAAGGACTGTCTGTTACTTTCTCGCTGCGGCGTCACTGTACCCTTCACCATCCTGCATTCTCGTCCTTGTCTGGCACGACCATGAGAATACTGTACCATCCAAAATCTTTCCACTTAAGCTGAAAGAGCAGCACCCACGAGATGAAGAGCACTGTCCAAAAGCAGAAGCCCATAAACGACCGTCGCACCCCTACAAATACAAAATACCGTCTTGTTATTTTCCTGCAACCAACACCGTTCATAGCACACTAAGTCGGCAGGGCGTACAAAAAGTGACGGACGAGTCGATCGACGGATCGAAGAATTCTTTGCGGTAGAAAATGACATTCACGAGATGGAGCCACGGCAAGAACGCCAGCCCTCCCAGGAACATCTTTTTCGCTACGGCTTCATCCGCTTCTTTGTTCAGATTGCGCGTGAAATTTCCGCGATTATTGGCGTCACCCCCGCCGGCAGCTTCCGCGTGCGCAGCTTCCTCCAGCACGGGCGTCTCTGTCACCGACTCGTTCGGCTCGTGCCTTTCCATATTTTACTGACTACTCAGTAAACCTTTTTGTGTATAAAACAACAAATACTGACCTTTTTATAGAAATATGAAAGTACAAAAATGTACTGTGCAGAATATTTAGTTTCAATTAAGAGAAATTTCACAGAATACCCCCCAAATGTTTTTATTCACAGAATGCCCCCCCTAGGGTTTAGGATTTACCCCCCCAATGTATGCCCCCCGGAATCTCGGCTGAACTCTGACCATCCATCATAATGCCGGGGGCTGTAAATACACTGACGGTAGATAGTCTAGATATAGTACTAGAGCGCTTTGCCTGAAAGGCTGAGTATGATATGTAAGATACGAATTGAAACGTGAAATTTCTGGAGATTAAGAGTTCGGAGTTGCCGTCCGAAAGTGTGGACGCATCAGTGTACTTACAGCCCCCGGCACAATGATCGATGGTCAGAGTTCAGCCTAGATTCTGGTTTTTGGATGTACCGTCGTGCGAAATTAAACAATCGTACCATGAGAACTTTTCCATTCTTTGCCAAAGTCAAAAGTACATTGGAGTGCGATCAAATTGTCTGAATCAGGTAATCCATGGTAAACTTGGCGTCCCTCCTGTCGATGTGGCACGGACACCAGCCCCCACACGGCATCACATGCGCGCTGAAAATCATACGGTATGTTGTCCACTTAAAATGCCACCGGGCGCAGGTTTTAGCCCCACAGTAGCAAACACTTCGTCCACCTTGCCATAGAGTGCGTCTAAATCCTGAAAGTAGGTCGTAAATAATAACGTGTCTTTATCTTCGACTCTCGGTTTCTTTTCCAGCAAGTCTAGCTCTTCGAGCGACGCGAGATTCTGCATTACACGAACTCGTTTGCGCACCACGTGTTCCAAATCTTGGATACTTCGCACACGCTGTGTCACGGCCACCAAGAGCTTTTTCTTCAATGCTTCCGCTTTCCTTCGATCTTCATATTGTCGCATGGCAATTGCTCGCCACGCCCCCAGCGCTAACGAATCCGACGTCCCCATTTCCAACGTTTCTCGATCTTTTCGTTTCTTTTCCATTCTTCATCTAGCAGACGTAAACTTTTCCGTTCTAATTTCAATCGTTGGCGATACGCATCGCGTCGTATCCCCACTCGTTCCCGCGCAACGTCCCGTTTCGTGGGGTGACGTGGTCTCCATGTCTGTTTCTCGGTTGAAAGTGACTAGAGCACAGCGTCTGTATCGGCGAGAAGCTGTTGACTATCAAGTTCTTGAAGATGCAGGTTCTTCTATGGTTTTGCGCCAGATGTCAAGGTTATTCTATTTTGGGGTAAACCCTAAACCCTGGGGGCATTCTGTGAGTAAAAACATTTGGGTGGTATTCTGTGAAATTTCGCTCAGAAGGGGGGGATTCTGTGAAATTTCTCTTCAATTAAAGTGACAATTTCTACAAGGGAGAAGAGTTCCCTGGTGTTTCTAGATTATTGTGGGGTGGTTGCAGTGAAAGATCGATGTTTTTTTTTCACAAGCCTACTATACCACGAGAATGACTAGTGGCAAAAAATCGCACAAGCGATCGCACTAAATTGTAATTATACTGCACGGAGGAATGTTTTGGGGAAGTCGACAAAGGACAGTAACACGTGGCGTCTCCGATTCACAGGACTCGAGTGTTTTCGAGATACGCGCAGAAATCAGGGTTCATTCAGTAATCATTCAGTAAACGAATTACCATAGATGATCCTGTTAAAAATAGTCTGTATACTTTAATTACTAAAATTAGGTAGGACTATTTGTTTTAGTTAGCAATCTGTATCTCTTACTTTTTAGCTGCAAAAAATACAATATCCGTTCGATTCTGAGTACTGCCTATTTTTGCACTTAAAAGTAATGTAGGTAACACAACAGCTGTTGGAGGTATATTATACCTTCAACTCCTTATGCATATGCATGTTAGTCTAGCTAATCACTTCTCAATACACATTCCATTGAACAAGTCCCTGGTTCAATCTACTTCGTCAAACGCATTATCATCTCTCTACGGGTGTCATTCTCGCAACCTAGCTGTAATTGGTTGCTGAGATATTGACTTGAGACGATTTGGTAATATTTCTGTTATTGTTCGACATCTACGACACCAAGTTTCCTACACTACTGTGCTACGATGCGTGGAAACACCTTTCAATAATCTGAACATCCTGTTATAAATAATGGGACAGATTTTCAATCAGGTATTATATATTACAGGAATGAAGTAAAGTTGGTGTGGCAGAGATACCTGGGTTGAAATTAATGGCTAGGAGTAGTTAGGTACTCAGTTCTTAACTTGCATTCAATTGGATAAATGTTTCTTCTTTCTCCACGGATTTATTGCTAATATACTTCTTTCACCTATATCAGATTGTTCGATATTAGGAAGTTTACTCTAAGGAATAAACCGTAAAACATTGGTTCTGGTAGACAAAGGAAACCGGAGGGCCTACGGCAACGCCCACAGCCGATCAACACCTGATTACCCACAAAAACTATGCACTTGCCAGGGGCAAGTTTTGCTTGAGAGTAGGAACGTGTTCGATTATTCATTGGACTACTATTCGTGCCGCCACGAGGCAAGTCTGTTCGGAAGAACTCGGGAGAATATTGGATGCGCCGAGGAAAGTATCAAGTGAAGAGTGTCCATTTGATGTGTCCCCCGCCTAATACGGGCGAATAGTTTCCTTTTAGGCCGCGTGTACAAGGTATACAACCCAGTTTAACCATTTTGACCGCTTCATGCTGATCAACAAGAGCTTGACCTGCCAGGCCGATGGTGAGCAAGGCATAACAAGAAGAAAATAAACGGAGGACCCCTTCGATACTCGGAACCTGGGCGATATGTGTCGCTTCCTCAATCTCAAAAAGGTTTTGATCGGCGCTATTTCACGGGTTCATCTTCTTTAGAAATGTCTTGTACATCAATGTGGTGGAGTCGAGCTCAAAGTCGAACGCCGAAGTTTCCTGAACCAGACCGTAATTGTAACCGGTTACATGTGGTTATATTAGTGTACGTAAGTACACCACGGTTAAGGTCAGATATTGACCAGTCCGAAAGGTTCGGACTTATTGGTTGTTTTAACCAATCAGGGCAGGAGCCCTTTGTGAAGGCGTGGCAGCCTGCCACGTGTTAGTACACAGGTGGTGTACACTACATTTCAGCTAGGTACGACTTGAATAAGCTCTACTTAGTATTACATATAGTTTACATTAGTTCAATTAATTTAGGCTAATTACATATATTAAAAATAAATCAGTTTACAAAGATACTTAAGACTGCTAGGCGCGCGAACGGGCGTGGTCGCGCGCGCAGTGAGTATTGTAGCCTTAGGGATTTTTCCCTTACGCTACCTCCCTTTATAAGGGAAGCCTTGTTACAAGGCGTTAGAGAAAGCTAACTGTAAACCACCCCGGGAATCTTGGCCCCGAGCAAGATAGTGATCTCTTGCTAAGCCCTTATACAAGGGCGTATCGGCTAAGTAGATGCGAACACCGCTTAAAGGAAAGTCTTCCCCTGTGCTCTAGCCGCACCGTGCGTTTACGCACCGGCTACATCTGGTAGCACTTGAGTCAATCCAACACCTGTGTTGGTGATCAACATCCTCTGCAAGGGATGGATCAGGACTATTGGGGTAAGCTAACCCCCGTACAACAGGAATCCTTTAAAAGGTTTTTACCCATATTGGGTGAGGATGGCATGCGCCATCTAGTGGGGCAGGGCCTCGATGCCGTGCGGGAAAGGGTGAATGCCCTTATCGCCCATGAGGCGAGTTTTCGCGGAAGTTATCCCGCGTCTACGGGGGTGCGCCCTACGATGTCATTTGATATAAAGGAATTCACCGGCGAGAAAGGTGAAAACTTTTATGTGTGGCTTCGAGAGGTTGAAACCGCATTAGCCACCGCGAACTTGATCGAGTATCACCTGCAAGTGGTACTTGCACTGACCCATCTTACGGGCAAAACCCGTACATGGTCGTTTGCATGTCAGTATTCGGTCACGACCGTGTTCCCGAACTAAGCGAAAGCTTATGGACATGAATTCCACGCCTAATCTGGTTTTCCAGAATCAGCTGGCGTTTCTGAGGTGCCTTCAGGGCACTAAGGACTTGAAAACATATATCCAAGAACTTAAGACCCTATTGGCAGGGATGTATGCGAAAGCGTATTCGGACGATGTGTCCATTCCCGTGCTTATGGGAGGCCTGAGAGGAGGGCCAGCACGTTCGGAGCTCTTCCGATGCCGACACCAATCCCTGGGGGAGGCGTTTAAGATGGCGTTTAACGCCGAGAGGAACTTTCGTTCCTCTAAGGTGGGTCCTGAACCCATGGACCTGAGTCAGGTCGAAGTGGAGGGGAAACCTTCCGCTAAGAGTCACTCTGACTCTTTTTCGCAGAGCTTCGAGGCGGAGATCTTAGCTATGTTTCAGCGGCGTGGGACGCTAAGGTGCTTCCTGTGTGGAAGCGTGGATCATCTGCGGAACAGATGTCCACAAATACCCAACGAGATAGTCGCTGGAAGGTGCCGAGGGCGGCAAAAAAAACCTCGCCCAAGCCGTCGGGAAACGACGGCTCCCAGTAGGTGCGGGGCGCCCTAGTGGTGGATCCCTCAGTGCTGTTAAACCCCAGGGTAGGGTCCGACAGCACAAATTCCCGAGGGAAACGGTGCTTTCTAGCACCGAGTTGGTGTACCAGCCAGGGTTGCTGGTCGTCCTTGCGGACGTGAAAGGCTTTGATAAGCCTTGGAGAGTCTTGATAGACTCTGGAGCGTCTGACAATTATGTCAGACGAGCTTCTGTTGAGAAGAGTCAGCTGTATGCCGAGGCCTTTTGCAGACTTCGACAGCTTAGAACGTAGCCTAGTCCTGGATTTGGACTCGAGGTATGACCTCATTCTGGGCATCAAGTGGCTGGAATGCCACGAGCCATGGATAGACTGGAAGTCTAAGCCCATTCGCTCAACGCACCCGCGATCGGGTGAAGCATTGGCGATTCATGAACCCACCTTTGCTCGATCGCAAAAGCGATTCTGGCTTGAGATGCCAGAGATTGGGATGTCTGAAATGATCATTCCCAATGACGTTAAGGAAGAGTTCCTTAACGAGGGGGATTCGGCGGTTAATTCCCACGCCGTTAACGGTGAGACTGGTAAGTTGCCAGTGGCAGAGTTGGATCCCTATGAGGTTAAGCGCGAGTCGCTTAGAGAAGAGACCTGAAGTTCGTCTCTTCTGCAGGTCGGAACTGATTCCGACCACGCCGTGTTCGGCGAATAAGTTGCGACTCCAGTGGTAGGGGTAGAGACCCCTGTGGTTAAGCGCGAGGCGCTTCTAAGCGAAGAGACCCGGAGTTCGTCTCTTTCGCACGTCGGAAATGATTCCGACCACACCGTTGTAGGTGAGACCGGCGAGTCACCGGCGGTAGAGGTAGAGACCTCTGTGGATAGTCGCGATGCGCTTCCAATAGATGGGGCAACTGACTCCCCCCATCCGGGTCCCGGGATAAGTCCCGAGGACAGTAGTCAGCAGTCCTATCGCGTGCTGAATAGTGTGACTGGTGTTATCACAGAAGGCGTAAGCCTTGAACAGTTGCCTGGGGTAGGAGAACTGTTGTCGTTGGAGGATATGTCCTTCAACGAGTTTCAAACTGCTTTTCGAGCAGGTAAAATCGACGAGGTCGTCGTGTTGCGTCCGGAAGAGGAGTTGAACTCCTCATCCACGATGGACGAGTCAGTTTTGGTGAAAAACAAACAGGCATTGAAAGCCCGAAGCGGTATCAAGCTCCTTGCGGATCCTGAGGACCCTTACCATTCCTTGTTGAAGGAATTTGGATATGTCATTAGTGACAACCCGCCGATGGGGTTACCACCGGATCGGGGAGTCCGACATGAGCTTGACTTGGTTCCTGGAACCAAATACTACGTCACTAGGCAGTGGCCTCTCCCCAAGGAGCAATGCGACGTCATCGACGCATTCTTCAAGGGGAAAGAAGATGCAGGGATGGTACGGGAGAGTAAGTCTCCCCACTCATCTCCCACTTTTTGTGTTCGTAAACCGAACGGAAGTGGCGCATTGTGCATGCGTACAATAAGCTGAATGAAGCTACTGTACCCATGCAAACTCCGATTCCTCGGAAGGATGTCCTCCAGAACAATATGACATGCTGTACTGTGTACAGTGCCTTAGCTCTGGTGGACGGGTATTATCAGGTGCTCATGCGAGCGTCCGATATCCCGCTTACAGCGGTCAGCACGCCTATTGGCATGCTGTGGGAGTGGCTTGTTATTCCACAAGGGCTTTCGAAGGCACCAGAGACTTTTAATCGCTTGGTGACTCAATTTTTCCGCCTTCATAGAAAGTACTCTCAGACGTACTTCGACGATATATTCGTTCATAGTCGCGCGGAAGGCAACTCGTCTGATGTTCAGACGCACCTGATACACCTTCGAGCGGTGCTCGAATGTATGCGAGAGCATAAGTTATATGCGAACGCATCCAAATGTATCTTTGGTGCTGAGGAAAATCCTTTCATCGTATGCTTCATCGGTAAGGATGGAGTGCGGGCGGATCCCGCGAAGGTGAAAGCCATTGTGGAGTGGCATTCGCCTGTAAATCTTAGAGATTTACGGAAGTGGATTCAATTAGCCAATTATCTGCACAAGTACAGCGAGAACTACGCTGAGATTGCGAAGCCATTGACAGAACTTCTTAAGAAGGACGTAGATTGGTGTTGGTAACCCAAACACCAAAACCTTATGAAGCGGTAAATGGGGGCTTGTTGAAAGCTCCCGTTCTTGCTCTCCCAGATTCTGGGAAACCATTTAGTATCGTCTGCGACGCCTCCGATTTTGCAATCGGATGTGCTTTGTTACAAGCAGACGATGCAGGAAGGGAACCCGTTATCGCGTTTGAGTCGAGGCAGCTTGAAGCTGCGGAACGGAATTATCCCGTTCATGACAAGGAGCTACTTGCAATGAAGTATGCTCTTGTCAAATTTAGGGTTCACCTACTCGTCTCAAAGCTGTTCGTGGTTTATACTGACCACGCGTCCTTACGGACAGCGACAAAGTCGCCTCATCTCTCCCAACGGATGGCCCGTTGGCTCTGCTTCTTTGCGGATTACAACTTTGAGATTAAGTATAAACCTGGCAAGCATAACGTGCTTGCAGACGCGTTATCGCGTCGTCCCGATTACGAGCTCGCTCACGCGACATTCGTCACCTCGTCTGTGGTGGTTCTCATACGTCAGGCGTATGAGAAAGACCCACAATGTGAGGCGCTTATCAGCGCGTTGGGTGGAAAGGTACTTGGCTCGTCTGAGCTTACTCTGTCAAGTCGAGCTAGAGCTCGGTTACACCGTTACAAGTACTGTGACGGTTTGCTATATTATAGCACGAGCGCGGAGGACACTCCGCGGGTGGTTGTTCCTTATGATGAGGAAATGAAGTATAGAGTCCTCTTTGAGGCACATGACGCCCCTATCGGGGGTCATTTAGGTCGGGATAAGACCTACAGCGCTTTAAGCGGTTTGTATTGGTGGCCCAACATGTATAAGTGGGTCGGTGCGTACATTCGCACCTGTGAAGCGTGTCAGAGGGTCAAACCCTCTGCAGAGTCAGCTGCGCCTTTGGCGAGCTTATCCGTTCCGACGGAGTGTTGGAAATCCATTAGTATGGATTTTATCTTCGGTTTTCCGAAGGATAAGGCCGGCAACACCGGCATTTTGGTCTTTGTAGACCGTTTGAGCAAGATGGCGCACCTGGCGGCGGTGCCAGAGTCCATAGATGGACAAGGAACAGCGAAGGTGTTCCTAGATCGTGTCTTTCGACAGCATGGTCTACCCGTTTCCATGCTATCGGATCGGGATCCCCGTTTTACGGGGCAGTTCTGGGGGGACGCGTTTTAAGGTGCTGGGCACCAAGCTCCTCATGTCCACTGCGGATCATCCGCAGACGGATGGAGAAACGGAACGCGTTAATCGCGTTGTAGAAGATATTCTCCGGGGTTTATGTCCGGATTCTCCAAAGAGTTGGAGTGAGATGCTTCCCATGGCCGAATTTGCTATAACAATTCGGTCCATGCATCTACGGGGTTTACCCCGTTTTACGTGAACGGATTAATGAATCCGAGGGTCCGTTGACGCCACGTGTGTGTGGCCCAGGGATTGAGGGGGAGGTTTCCCTGATGTCATCCCTGTATCTGTGCGGAAGCACATCGATAAGTTTTTATCGACGCGCCTTAGTGTCTTACGACACGTCTGCGATGCCATGGCGGAAAGCCAAGTCAAGCAGAAGGAGCAAGTTAACCGCAAGGGGCGGCGTAACGAAAAGGTATACAAAGTAGGAGAAAGTGTTTTATTAAACGCTAAAAACCTTCCTACAGATGCAGTTTCTAATGTGTTACGGAACAAACTGCGCCCCAGGTTTGTGGGGCCTTTTAAGATACTAGCCCGAAAGGGCTTGTCGTATACCTTGGACATCCCGAAGGTGATGCGCACGCATCAAACCTTCTATGTGGGTATGCTTAAGCCATACCAGGACCCGGAGGCGGGCCCCCTCCTGGAGGGGGTTGGAAAGGCAGATAGCCGTAAGCGCCGTAAGACACGGCAGGGTGGAGGAAGCCCTACAGGGCTAAAATGCGACCACGAAGCTCCGCAACGGTCGTCTAGAGAGAGGAAAGCCCTCCGCTCAAAGCGTTCAGTGGCATCCCACTCATCGCGGAGTCCCTCGTGGACATCATGGATGCTATGGCTGTGTCGATCACAGCGCTCGCGAATATCACATCGCAATTGCGTGACCTCCTCCTCCTTCTCCAATGCTCGATGCGGAGGGTACTCCTCACTATCATGTGGAACGTCTGATGGCGCGACGCCATCATCGGGGTCAAACCCAGTATCTGGTGAAGTGGAAGGGTTATCCACACTCACAGAGTTCGTGGGAGTCCGAGACTCCCCTACGGCAGGATTGCCGCGACGTCGTTGACGCTTTCGAGAGGGTGAATCCCGCTGCAGGTCAACGACCAAAGGGGAACGAGAAGCCCCTACAATCCCAGTAATTGGGAGTTCGCCGGAGGCAGATGTGGCGCTCACACTGTCCTATGGCACCGTGGTGGAGACAGGGTCGCTGGCGTAGCGCGTGCGATATGGAGCACGTAATAGCTCCATCGCTTTTGGCTCTGGCGAATGCCAGGTGCAACGCCCTCTCCACCCAAATGTCACGACGGGAATAGCTGTTGTGCAGCTCATTGAACCTGGGGAGAAGCTTCTCCCCTTCCGCCCAAGCGCGGAACTTCTTCTCCGCATCATCAGCACTTTCTCCCGGAGAAATAACGATAGGAACCTCGCGGAGGTTCTCAACAGGGTCACCCTGTGCCTGCCTGTCTAGGCGCTCTCGGTATGAGACGCTAGTGAACTGCTTTTGCGTAAGCAGTTGTTGCCGGAGTTTCTCCCGGCGCTCGCATTGATACGGCTGTTCAGCCGCGAGGGCAGGGGTATACGATGCTAAACCATTCCTTACCACACGCCTAGCCTACTTTGGTAGGTCACGAGGGCCGTCAAAATTATATGCCGCCCTTGGCATGCGTTTGGTGGCGCGTAACGCAGCCTTTAGTGCCTGTGCTGCAAGTTGGCTTTCATGAGCTGCGTCCAGATCATTGGTGGTGATCGCCTTCGGCGATTCGGATATATTCATCCGACATTGGAAGGGGTGGCGCACTGGTTAGCGCATTTTACCCACGTGTGGGGAGCGGATTAGGCTGCCGACACCGCCGTTCGGCGCTGTCGTAGCAGACAGCCGTTGGGGAGATATCCCCAAGGGCATCCACCTCCGAGTTCTCGGAATAGTCTACCTCCTCTTGAGGAGACTCCATATCACCACTAATGGTGCTCATGGATAGCCAGAGGTACTGGCAGTTGGAGTTCTCCAACAAAAGTTTTTTTATTGCGTAAGCAATAGTCTTGATGGGGGAGGATGTAACAGGGTTACATTCGAGTCACATTTAGTAGGTGGTGTACGTGAGTACACTACGGTTGGGGTCAGTATTGACCGATTCGTAAGGTTTTGAACCATTGGCTATTTTAACCAATCAGGGCAGGAGCCCTTGGGGGTGGCGTGGCAGCCAGCCACGTGTTGGTACACAGGTGGTGTACACTACATTTTAGCTAGGTACGAATTTGGTAAGTTCTACTTAGTATTACATATAGTTTACATTAATTTAAATTAATTTAGGCTAATTATATATTAAATATACATTCAATTTATATTTTCACTCAACGACTACAGACGCACGACCTCGACCGGTCGCGCGTGTAGTGAATGTAGTATCGTAAAGTGAGCCCTCCTTTTATCTACACCCTTAGTAATGGAGCCTTACGTTAAGGCATTAGCGAAAGCTAATTGTAAACCAAAGTGGGAATCTTGGCCCTGAGTAGGAGAGCTCTCTCCTACTAAGCCCTTTTATAAGGGCGTATCGGCTAAGTAGCGGCGAACGCCGCCTAAAGGAAAGTCTTCCTCTGTGCGCTAGCCGCACCGTGCGTATACGCACCGGCTACAATTTAGGTGAAGATCGTCGATCCAAGTTGCTTCGTCATGATCCTTCCAGCGGACCAGATATTCTCGGTGGGTGCGACCGAAACGTGTCTTTTTGACCAATCGGACCTTCTGCTCCTTTTCCACCTCGAATTCGTCCTCTTACAATGGCCTTTCCCAACTGTCCTCCGGAAGCAGAGCCTCATCAAAATCGAACCTCTCCGCTTCGTCCACCAGACAGGGCATTTTAGGCCGATCGGGGAATTCTCTGACCAGCTTCAGCTTGGACACGTGCACGATCGGAAAAACTTTTTAATCCGTGCCTATCGTGATCAGGCGGGAAGCATGCTCACCGATCAGCTCTGCTACACGGAAAGGACCGTGCCACATATGAGCCAAATTCTTTGCATAGCCTTCCTTGACCCGATCGAGGTATAACCATACCCTCGCCCTTGGTTAAATACCATGAGGGCGGACCTGATCGTTTTTCTGATCTGCTCGATCTTGCGTGGCCTGACGCAACTTTTCATTGACGACTTCTTTCGCATGCTGATAATGCTTCTGGACCTGCAAGCGCCAACGACCGGCATCGCGATCGCGGGTCCGAGTGCAGCCGATCGGTATCGCCGCTTCAAGTGTCGATCGAGGGTCCCATCCATACGCCAGGTAGAAAGGCGTTTCTCCTCGGACCCGATCGGTTGAAGAGTTGAGGGCGAATACCAGCCTCTCTGCATACTCGTCCCAGTCACGTTGGTCCGGATCGGCCACGTATATCTTTATCGCCCTCGTGATTGTCTGCACCATGCGTTCAGCCGATCCGTTCGCTTACGGACGATATGCCATCGTCGCGCTCTGCTTCTGGCCTAGCATGTTATTGAACGATCGGAACACCTCAGCCATAAAACCGGGTTCCCGATCGTGTCTAATAACTTCGCTGGCGCCGAACCTTCTAAACACGCATTCCTCGTAACTCCGGGTGATCTCCTCCGCATATCGGGATGCACTAGCCTTTGCGATCACCAGACCAGTGAACAGGTTGATCCAGATCAGCAGTTCAGTGTTGCCGCGTGTCGATCTCGGCAGCGACGGTATGTGATCCATTGCTATCACCTGAAAAGGGTAGGTAGCCTCGATATTTCCGGGTGATCGGCCCTTGATTATCGGTCTTCCCTTTCCGGTCTCGCAATCTGTGCAATAGCCCACATATTTCTGCACTCTCCGAATTCCTCTCCAGTGAAAGTGGGCCCTGGTCTTGTGGTATGTCCTGCCTATGCCTTGATGTCCCCCTTCTAGACTCACATGGTAGTGATGAAGGACATCCGGCTGTAGCAACTCTGGGATAACCAGTTTCGCTAATCGATCTCGATCGGCACTGTTTGATCAATGTCACGGCAGTAATACACAGCAATCCATTGTCGTCCACAACGTAACTGTACGCGATCTTGGTACACTCTTTCGCCTGATCATTTGTTAACTTGAACAGTTCACCGCGCAGATAGGCCTTCAAGTTGACGATCCACTCTATTTCGTCCTGCGCCTTTAGAATCCGTTCCACCCTTATCTGTTGTACAACGTACTCACTCAACTTTTCCTTTGGGAACGATCGGCGAGACTTCCGAATTAGCGATCTAGTCGTCGCCATCACATGCATCTGATCAGGGCTTTCCTTGGGCTTGATCAACTCCGGGAGCCTTTTTTGTTCATAAGTTCATGTAGAACAGCCTCCTCGGTGATCGTCGCCCCGATTTAGTCCCGCATGGCTTGGGTCGCGAGGTGGTCGGCGCTTCTATTCCAATCCCGTTTCACGTGCAATAGATCGTGGTTGGGATAGTCTTCAGTGTCTTCATCACCCGATCATTCAGCAACTTCAGCCGTGGTGCCTTACAGTCGATCTCCCCGGTGATCTGCCTTATCAATAGGTTGGAGTCACCACATATCATAATCCGCCATTTCTTTTGTGATGACAGCAGATCTAGACATAGGAGGAGCCCGCGATATTCCGCCTCGATGACCGTTATGTCAGGCTTGAAATCAGCGGCGGCTGCTACTATATACCACTGTGGTAACTTCCAAAGTATGGCACTATAGGAGCCGACCTTCTTCTTCACGCTAGCCGATCCGTCGAAACTCAAGACCAGGAGTTCCTCATCCCGATCGACGATCGGTGGTGGCCGTGAGATTGACTGTCGAGGTTGCTTCCTTGGGGCAATCGCCATCAGAGCTTCATCCACTTCAGACCGAGGGGTGATACTGGCATCCAATGTGCCCAATATCTCCTCCTCTCTCTTGGTGCACTTGACGACCTCGAGGGACCACTGTGACAAGATCGCTGACTATCTGTCGAACCGACCGTCCATCCAATTGGCTGATAACAGCCAGTACAATGTCGACGTTTTCGAAAGAACCTCTACAGATCGACCGACCAGTAGGTTGTAGCACACATCCAAGATCCGTAGTAAAGCCAGAACTTCCTTTTCAGCGATCCCATATTTAAATTCGTTCGGCTTCAACGTCCGGCTCGTAAAAGTGACCGGACGGTACACACCATCATGTTCTTCCACTAGAGTGGCAGAAATGGCCCACTTACTAGCGTACACAATGACGATCGGTATCTTTTCCGGACGGAAGTGTATGAGAATCGGTGCCGTCGCCATCTTGGCCTTCAGCATACCGAAAGCAACCTTTTCACGCTTCATGTGATCCTCTGCCTCCACCTGCGGAAAATCTGCGGGAGATCAGAGTCGCAGCCCTCCCGTAAAGTTTCCCGATCTCCTTCGCGCAACATATGGTAGTAGACTTCCCGGAGCTCGTACAGCACGGCCTCGTAAATCGCGAACTATTCAATGAAGCGGCTGTTGTAATTTAAGCTCCCTAAGTAGGACTGCATTGCCTTCAGTGATCTGGGAAACGGGAGGTTGTTCAGTGACTCCAGATCCTTGGGATTGGCCTCCAGCCCACTGATCGACACCATATGACCCAAATACGCGACCTTGGACATTCCCCAAAAACTCTTCACAGCGCTGATTGACAGGTTCCAGCGATCGCATGTCTCCAACAACCGGTTGACCTTCTCGCACAGATCGCTCCATGACGAAGCAGGGATCAGAATGTCGTCGATATACGATCGCCTCCCCAGAACTGACTGTCTCCTTTCCCGATCTGGTTCACCCTCTGTAAATATATCATGGTTTTCGTTGGGGTCCCGATCGGTACTGATCTTGAAGTGTCCATACAATGCGTTGTCGATCAGCCTCTGGTAGATCTGGGGCGCGTTCTTCAAACCGAACGGCATACGGTTCCACTCGAACAGACTGAACGGCGTAACAAATGCGGAGATCTCGCGAGCCCGATCGGTCATCGAAACCTCCCAAAATCCACTTGCCATATCCAGTGAGCAATACCATAGGGTCTTGTCGAGATCTTCTAGCAGGTCGCTGATCAGCGGCATCGGGTACAGCATAAGCTTGGTCAACCGATTTACCAACCGATAATCGATACACAACCTGATGTCGACGCCGTTCTTCTTGATCACAATCACGATCGGTGAGGCCCACGGCGCGGTTGACGGCTTAATGTTCTTGGTAGCCAACATACCTTTAATAAGATCAAACAATTTTTCGCGGTACTGTGGAGCCACACGTCGGCATCGCTGAGCGATCGGCTTGGCATCACCCACGTCGTTGTCACAGATCGCTCCGCGAGCAGCAGGGGGTAAGGCGTTGCCTTTTCCGATCAGCAGATGTTTCTTCTTCCATATGATCTTCTTTAGCTGATCGATCTGGTCGGGACTGTTGAAATCCCTATCACACACTTGCAGATCGTCCAAGGTGACTTCGGGCGGATCAGCAGACACTTCAGGGAGGACTGCCATCTGGCTCTCCAGCTCCTGAATATATTGATCCCCGTCCTCATGTATACAAACTTGATCGTCTTCCGGGGCGATATCACCCAAACCGTCCTGATCGGTTGCACACTGCTGTTCCCGATCGTCGAGATGCTTTTCAACGACGTCGATATGCTTAGGCGCGCCATCGTGGTCCGCCACAGCAATCCCATGTTCCTCTTTATCTATTTCAGGCTCCGCTGTCGCCTGTTCTTGTGACGCCACCATGTTGACGAACCTTGGCTCATCTGCTTGATGGTCCACCGTGTCCGGCGCCTGCGGTGCCTTTCTTCGAACTAGAATCCTCCTAGGGGTTACATATCTGGGTCGTTCCACCATAGGTGAGGTATCTTCTTCCACGGGTCCATCATCGCTGATCAGATCGGTGGTCGCTTGGTATGCCAAGTTCTGCCACTCAACATACTGTCTCGATACGATCGAGACGAACCCCATCTTTCCTGTCACCTTCCCTTCCTCCAGCCACATGCCAACAATAGTATTATTGTCGAGCGTAAGCGGCTTGTCACCGATATTATTGACTCGGACAAAATCATGTCGGCCGGCGCTCTTCACAAAAGTCGACACCCACCGATCGCCACTGGTCACCCATAACTTATTTTAAAGAAAACCTTTATCGACCGGAGTGTCAGCGGATTGGCCGACTGGAATGGTGACATCTTGATCCCACCTGACCAAATCGGTGTAAGATCCATATAGGGGCCGCCGACCAGCTAACTGGATCTGGACCTCATCCGGTAGTGTAAGCACTCCATGAGACAGATCAAGGCGAATACCCGCCGGCACCATGAAATCCATGCCTAACAGGGAATCCTGACCGGCCAGCTTA
Source organism: Peronosclerospora sorghi (assembly GCA_026184515.1). Taxonomy (NCBI): domain Eukaryota; phylum Oomycota; class Peronosporomycetes; order Peronosporales; family Peronosporaceae; genus Peronosclerospora; species Peronosclerospora sorghi. The sequence continues at coordinate 553,453 of CM047592.1, read as the reverse complement.
CCAACCCAAGCACTGAAGAAGTAGACCAACGAACCCGATAGGGTGATCTTCACGCGCGTCCTTCCTTCGGTCATGTAAGAACTTTCACCGACTTCGACGCATTCTTGTCTCTGAGTATCGTCCATATGACATCCGACCTTACGAGCAAAGGCGGAGTCGATAATTGAGACTTCGTCCCCAGAGTCGAACACATCGTTGCCTTCTGGTTATTTATCTTACCACAGGCTTTCGCCTGCTGGAACCATTTGTCGGGCGCATGATACTTCCAGTATCCGCGAGACTCCCCAGGCAGCAGATCCAGCTGCATGACCACCTTCGATCGGGAATATTCATCGGTCGTGAGATTGTAGACCGGATGATCCACATCGACGCAATTGAGAATAGAACATGTATTGTCGGTTTTATTCTCCTTGCCGACATATGAATAGATGCCAAACGTAGATCGCTCGTCTCAATCCAGATTCCAACCTGGCGAGCGTTCTAGTTTAACATCTTCTCAACGTCAGGTGGATGCATCCCCGCGTGCTTACCCGGCACATACCGCTCGCGCATAAGATTGAAGAACTATTCGATCTTGCACTGGCCAGCCTCGTGGATCTTTCCACATGACTTGCACACGAAGAGGCAATGATCGGTGGGGTGACCGCGTCTTTCACACTTCTTGCATATCAACTTATTCCAGCAGTCCCCACCATCATGCTTGCTTGACCCGCAGTGAGAACACTTCTTGCGAGGTCGGTCCGGATCGGACTTGTTCCTAATCCTGCCCTTCCGGTATGCCTGGTTAGGCGTCGATCTGGTTCTTGGGGCAGGTTCCGTGACGAAGATGTGGCGATATTGGTCCTCGTCTGACTCCCGACTGGACTGGACGCTACTTTCTTCTTCCGATCCAGTGCTGTCCTCAATCGCGATCGCCTTAACAGCACGAGACGATCTGGTCAGGGGCCTCTTCACCGGATCGGTCTGGGTCTTAGATCTGTAGCGACCCGATCCAACGGAGACCTTCGCCCTCATCCTGCGTGAGTGTTGCAACTTCCGCAACGTCTGCTCCACTTCCCCCACATCTTTTGAGGCGCAGCGGAGTGAGCTGATCTGATAGCTCTTGGTCATCAAGAGTACTGATATAGTGACCCACGTGCTCCATAGCGGCACCGGTCGGCGAGTTGCCTTCTTTGATCACTATCCCGGCGCGAATTGCAGCCACGTTCAAACGGTGCAAGTACTCGATCGGCGTATCGTCGCCCCGCTTATGCATATGATGGTATTTGCGGGCGGTAGAGAATCCGGAGTTGCAGTACTGCCCCTCAAATACTGAACATAGCCGATCCCAGTCAGATCGGACATCCCGACTCAACTGTTGGATCCAGTTCGCAGCCGGTCCTTTCAGCAGATCTCTGAAGATCAAACACCGTTCCTTTTTTGGTGTCTGATCCCGTAAGAAAGCAGACTTGACCAGACCAAACCACGACCTGGCTTGCTCCTCGTCATCGTCCTTGCCAGTAAAGTCCTTGAGATCCTTGTCGCAGCCATGCGAATGCGTGGGATCGCAGTAGATCCAAAATCAAAGGCGGTCGTAGAGGCTAGGTTATCCCTGAGCGTTCCGCCCGCACCTACACCGCCTGACCAATAGTGGTCATCCGGATCGCCGATCTACTCCATGTCTAAATCGCTGTTTTTGCTTGATCGGCGTGGTCGGGCTGGCTGCGGCTTGCGTCTTCCTCTGCCAACTGGTCTGCCACCTCGGGTAGCCTTATCCGTTGTGTCACTGACTACATATCAACATCCCGGCAAGTATTGACATTTGCCGGGCAGATCGGTCCTGGGCATGCGGGCGCGGAGGCGATCGGCATCGGTCTCCCATGAAACGCTCCATCATTGCCTCAAACATAGCTTGGACGTTAGCTTGGGTCATGGGCAGCTTGTTGGCATCCTCCTTTGGAGGTACTGAAACCTGTGGGGGCTCCTGGGGCATGCAGCCCCTTTCTGCCGCACGTCCTTTTTATGCTACCATGGGGGTATGATCCACCCCCATGGTCATCCACTCAACACCGACCTCCAACTCCGATGAGCTATTAGAGGCAGGTGGAGACTGATACAGCGATTTATCATCGGAACACACATCATCGTGTGCTGCCGTGGACTCAGCGACCTTCAATGCCACGGTGGGAGTTGGGCGGCGAACCGCCCCCACCAACGGCACCAAATGATCATGGAGGGTCTATATCGACATCTCCAGCTTCCAAGTGTACAGATAAAACAGCTTATGTACGTTGGAGAGGTTTTGAACTTTTATGCCGACCTCAGCCAACATCGCCAGCAGTTTCTTCTCCAATAGCAACGGCCGATCGCTTTGTTTCGGCTCGGTGGTGGGTCCGAGAAGGCGATCGGGGATCTGGGTGTTTAAGATCTGCATGACCTGGTCTTCACGAATAAATCGCTTTAACTCGCGGATGTAATACATCCTGGTCAGGTCTTCTTCCGTGATAACCCCATCCCCGACCTGCGACTTTTCTTCCAAGTCATCTTCATCGGGTGGCATTCCCAGCCTTTGCTTGGGAACCTTGGGAAAGTGGATATAATCCTTCCGGTCAGCCTCCAAGTCGTTTTCATCTTTTATTTTTCCATCAAAACGTTCATTCAAATGCATAGGATCAGGACTTTTGTCCTGATCCTTTCCGGAGCTATAGCAATACTTGATATAGTCCCGATCGGCTCCGGTGGGAGCCTTATGGGAAGGAAAAAACTTAATAATCCCGATCTGGTCCTCCACCCGGCCAGATCGGACATCGCCATCCTTATCGACAACGAGAACATAAGGCGATAGCCGTTCCTTATGTCCTCTCCACAACGATTCCACATTTAATTCGTTATAATCAATTCTTGACGAGATATCATCTTGGTGATATCCACGATCACCAAGTGATCCGGGCACGCGCACCATTGTGGTGGAGGCAAGTTCAAAATCGAACACCGTAGTGTCGAGAACCTGACCACCATCTTTCCCAGCCTTCCAACTGACGGGGGTGGGTACCCCGCGAACCTTCGCCTACGATTCGATCTGATCGTCCGCTGCTAGCAGACGACCGATTATCAGCATAGGACGCCTGGTCCGATTTCTTCGCCTCCATCTCACCTTGTGTACCCGATGGAATGGGCTGGTTACACACTTGGTGGATCGTCGTCATGAATTGATGTGGGTCTTAAATGTGAGACCGTGCTGGGTAGTGTACCCTGGGCGGAACTCTTCACCCTGGGTACGGTCAGACCAATTATACTCGGAGTAAGTATACTCCAAAGGGCAGATCGCTTAACAGATCGTAGAGCCCAACTAATGCGAGAATAAAAGACCAATATTCCAATATGGGGATCCAACGAAAACGTGACAAACTCCACGAACGATATCTCCACGTAACAATCCAAAAACTTATTTACACGTTCCAAACGTGTGTAACTTGAGCTTGCGAAGCCGACCAATGCGTACTCCCGTCGAGGGACTTCCGGCGGGCCAAGTGCGTCTGTAACGCGTCCTGTCCGGGTATAATGAGTTAGAGGGGATTACTCGACCCTTTGCTCCCAAACACTCCGCGGCTTGCAGAGGCGACCAACGTACTTAGCAAAGATGCTAACGACTTCCTTGTTGTGAGTTAAAGGCCAAAAAACAACAACTCGGTAAAACCAAAACTAACCAATCCTATCTCCCTACGGTCCCCAATATGTACAAACATGAAATATGTAAGTACACGCAATATCATGAGACTTACCAAAATCTGTGTTCTTGGCACTTCTTACACACGATTGGATTAAAAGACTCCTTGATTTTCACCAATCCGATCGCCGATAAGCTGACCGGCGTGCCGCTGACACAAAGTGACTGAATTTCTTGAATCCGCTACACCACAATCATTCAGCTTGCTAAATGGCCTTAAACGCGTCTACTTATATAAAAAAAATTGGTGTCACAAAAACTATGTCACGAAAATTAGTAATTGGCTGGATTTTTAACCATTTTTCCCTCACTGATTGACTAGATTTTTTCCCCGTATTTTTGGGAATGGCTGCATTTTTCTCTCTTTTTTGACAGGGTCCTATGTATAAATGTAATGCGTAAAGTTTTAAAATATTCGATTATAGAGCTATTTAAGAAAAACCCTGCATAAATTAATTTTTCAATTACCCTGATGGATGTTGTGCGACATAAACACTGTAGAGCTTATCGTTGGCATGTCGTATTTTATACCATCGATGTCATGTCTTTTCTTTAAGCTTCCGTTCGCAAAAAGAGCCATTTTCTTTAGTTAATTGAAAGTCTATCGACGTCATGATTTAGCTTGCTAAATGGCCTTAAACTCGACTGTGACTGGCTGCATTTTCGCTCCCAAAAGTCTATCGACGTCATCATTTAGCTTGCTAAATGGCCTTAAACTCGTCTACTTATATAAAAAAATTGGTGTCACGAAAATTATGTCACGAAATTATGTCACGAAAATTAGTGATTGGCTGGATTTTTAACCATGTTTCCCTCACTGATTGGCTAGATTTTTCCCCGTTTTTTGGGAATGGCTGCATTTTTTCTCTCTTTTTTGACAGGGTCCTATATATAGATAGATGTAATGCGTTAAGTTTTAAAAGATTCGATTAGAGCACCTCCACGGTCAATGTTAAATGCGTTCTATATCAATTTAACACCGACATTTAAAAAATTGGTTCTCCACCGGTAAAATTAAATCTGTGCTAAATTAGAAATTTCTTTAAAACCTGGACACCCAGTGCCAAATCTGGAATCATTGTCGACGCGTATTAAATCAGTATTATAAAAATTTGATATGATACAAGATGGACACCGCTGGAGCAAGTGCTCCGAATTTATTAAATGAATTGAGGTTGTAATACTATGCAGCTACAATCTAATATAATATAGCACGAACCGGTGGAGATGCTCTTATAGAGCTATTTAAGAAAAACCCTGCATAAATTATTTTACAATAGGGGGGGTCAGACATAAGAAAAAAAGGGTTTATTTCGTGAAATAAACACTCGCGATATGAACTTTTATTTCACACGATATACACACTTTGAAATGAACAGCTCACGAGCTGCTCATATCCGAAATAAACGTTTATTTCGGGTCACTCAGATCGGCAGGGGTGTATATCAAATTTGATCTAAACCTGATATTTGATTGATATAAACGTTTATTTCGTTTGGGCTAAACTTTAAGTTTGACCCCCCCCTAATTACTCTGATGGATGTTGTGCGACATAAACATTGTAGAGCTAATCGTTGGCATGTCGTATTTTATACCAGCGATGTCATGTCTTTTCTTTCAAGCTTCTGTTCGCGAAACGAGCCTATTTCTCAGTTAATTGAAAGTCTATCGACGTCATGATTTAGCTTGCCAAAAGGGCTTAAACTCGTCTACTAATATAAAAAATTGGTGTCACGAAAATTAGTGATTGGCTGGATTCTTTACCATGTTGCCCTTACTGATTGGCTGGACCTTTTTTGTCGGATACGTCCCATTCATCAATTCAGCCAATCAAAAAGTTTCAAAACGGACCCTGCCAAAAAAGAGAAAAAAGCAAAATGCATTCAATCACAAATAAACGGAAAAAATCCAGCCAATTACAAGACTGTGATTGGCTGCATTTCGCTCCCAAAAGTCTATCGACGTCACCATTTAGCTTGCTAAATGGCCTTAAACTCGTCTTCAAAATAAAACAATAGTAGAAATTATAATAACATTCGTTCTTATGTGATGGAGTCCCATTAGAACATATCTCTAACGGCATACGAAGAGACATCACTAGAATTTTAGCCTCCAGCACCGGATTTGTTACTCCCTCCTTTTCGCACTTTATTCGAACAGTTAGCTACAAGCGAGACCTTTGCAAGGTGACGACTAATATCGACCTATATCGTTCAAATCTCATGGAAAGTCAAGTAGAAAAGAAGGTACTATAGAAATGATCCTGTGTAAGTACGGTCTTCAAATCTCATGGATGAGACGGCCTCTACTTTGAGAAAGCACGGACGCAAACGACCCACATCACAGGAGCGACGCATCTGACCATTACGCCACAGGATGTGCCTCCATGAGAATCAAAACAAGCGGCTGTAATATCAAAACCGGGTTTGGTTTGGAAAGTCAAAGACCAACCGTCCTTTGACAGAATTGACACTGTTACGTATCCGATACGTCTATCGCCCAACTAAAGCGATTGAGTGACATACGTTTGCGAAGATCATAGGTCGTGAAGGCAATTTCCTAGTCTGTAACTCAATGAGAGCCTATGTCTTACGTGAGGTGAAGCCAAAGTATCAAGGCCGTTGAAATATGTGTTATTCCGAGAGGCTCACGTTACACTTAGAAGCAGTCGATCTTGCTATCCATCGGTCCTTCCAGGGCATTCTTTTTTGTGGGATGAATGTTGTGTTGAAAGTGCGCGCAATTTGCGCGGCGCTTAGCATCGCATGTACTTTCATTTAGTTGTGTCTTTTTAGCAAAAAACCTAGCAAAATGCATATATGCATATTATTAGTTTGAGTACTTAACTTAACACTAATAAATCACTTAGGATTTTGTTTTGTTTCTCACGCGTGATAGATTAGAGTGTGGTACGCCGAATTGCGGCTGGAAGTTTCTCTCTTTCGATTACGTGGATTGTGGATTGTGTTACGGTTTTCTCGTTCGAGTCACGTAGTGGATAATACAAGTTGTTTACGCTTTATTGTGGTCATTACGTTTCTTCCTCTGTCTCTATTGTTTGCTAGTGGAACGCTGCGTTAGTACGTACTAGTCGTCTTGGAACACGCATCTGCAAGTACGCTGGTTGAAATGAGCGACTCGCAACATGTTGGAAGGAAAGTAGTAAAGTGCACGACACGAAGGGCGAGCCCACTAAAGGTGAGACTGTACTTAGTTCAATCACTGTGGAAGGGAGTCTCTATGACTGGTACGTCAGCCGTCATGCTCTCTATCTTATTAGCTTTTTACCGAGTTGTCGGTAGGATAAAAGCAAGGAGTTTGTTAACCTAGACGAACCACGTTCTTTGAAATTTTAAATCATCGATCATTGGCTCAAAATATGAGTGGTGGTCAATAGAAACCTCAAAAATGAAAAAATAAAAAAGATTTAGTCCTAAACTCTAATCACAAAATTTGTCATTTTTGAGGTTTCTATTGACCATTTTTGAGGTTTCTATTGACCATCACTCATATATATTTTCAACTTTTGATCCTACTGATAGAGACGAAATAGAGTGTATTCCTATCTAGAACGCACCATTTTTTTTTTCTCTATTCCTTCCTGGGCCGGTGCTGTCGTCATGTTCCCGTCCATCGTTCCTCGTCTCCAGCAGAAAGTGATGGAACATCAACTCGTGGCCAACAGCCCCAAGCTGTCAGCGATGCTGGGCCACCCCGCAGGTCCGTTCACGATCCACTTCTGGGCTCCCACGTTCAAGTGGGTCATTTCGCTGGCCAACGTCGCGGATATGCGTCGGTCGCCCGAGACGATCTCGGTCGCGCAACAAACGGCCGTGACGGCCACGGGCCTCATTTGGTCGCGCTATAGCTTGGTCATCACGCCCAAGAATTGGAACCTATTCGCTGTCAATGTCTTCATGGCTGGCACGGGCCTCGTGCAGTTCTACCGCAAGTTTACGTACGACCCGAAGCAGATAGAGGAGACCACGGAGGCTCATGAGTCAATGGAAACACAATAGTACAAGCTCTAGAACTACTCGAAGGGGTTCGCATTGACAAAGACTGAGTTCACTTCCCTGTGCATGCGACTTCAACGGTTGATGATTGTCCTGATTATCATGGACCACTCGTGTTTCTTTTCCACAGCTGCTTCTCTCTGCTACCTCATCCTCTCTCTCTTGCTCCATTGAACAGCCACGTCACCATTTAAATAGATAGCTCAGCAGACGTGAGCAAATGTCTTGCTGGCGTCGTGGAGGCAGCATAATCTCGGCGTCCGTCGGGTCCACTTCTAGATCACGCGATCCGAGATTTACTGGAGCCCGTGCCCCAAAGTAGCTCGACACGGGCGTGTCATCAAGTGTCGTCGCCTCCCTGTCCGACGGGTAGCACTTTTTGACTCCCACCATGATGTTTTTCACAAGCGTCCGTCCGTCATAACTCAGCGCCTGTTCCGCCTGCAACCGGGTATGATAGCGTAGGTGTAGCCAGTTGCCACCACAGCTGCTCGAGTAATTCACGACCTCGCCCATGGCCTGGAACTGGTGTAAGATGAAGGATTTGGCATTGGACGGGAAACCAAAGACCGTGACCCAATATTGCTTGTCCTGCCCCCATTCCTCACTACACACGTTGGGATAGTACGAAGAACGCACGGCGGCAGCATTCCGTCGATCAGCCGTAGCTGCTACATCCTCATCCTCGTCTACACTGTAACATCCTGCGACGACGCCAACGGGGTCCAGCAAGGACATGGTTGGCGGTGGCGCAACACTCTCGTCCTCTACTTCCCTATCAGTATCCGCTCCCGCTTTCTTCCGCCTGCGAGCGCTTAAGCCAGTTTGGTACTTGTCGCTGAAGCTAAACGGTGAGTCATCGGGCACGTCGATGCCCTGCTGGTTGTTCCTATTCATATACAAGCTCTCGGCAAAAGTTAAACGCGGTTTCGCCTTTGAGGACAGGACCGTTGCCTCGGATTCGGTACAAGGAGCGCTTTCCTTGGATGGATCCGCCTTGGGCGTCGACTGCAGTGCCGTCAGGAACGACGGGAAGTACTCGTCTTCTTGCACGGTGGTAAGGGATCGACTGTACAATAGAGTTGCACCGTTAGAAAATGAACAAGGCGAGGCGCGCGATCCCTCGGGCGTCGTGCTTCTTCGTCGTACCTTGAATTGGCCATGAGAATTCGCGCTCAATTGACCTTCCTCACCACTCAGCTGTCCTGCGATACGGAGTAAGCCTTCGATTTGTCATACCCACATAGAAATGTCCGAAGTACCTTCATACTTTGATACGTCTCTCCATCTGCAGACCAATTCGGGCGGCTACAAGTCTGCCACTGGACTGATCCGCACCTCTAGAAAAGAAGAAATATATTTAACTAGTGGTCCAAGGACTTGTAGGCGTGGTAGAAGCTCTGGTTACTTCGGACGTGGCTGCATTTAAGGGGGAGAAGTTACAGTGGGGATTGTAACGAGTATCTCGCGAAGATTACGAAGTTTGGGTCGTATTCACCGCGGCAAACCCGGGCCAGTCTAGTCGGTGATTTGATACGATCAGGATGAGATCCGGTCTATACCGCTCGATTCCATGGCCACCCTTCGTCCTCGTCTTTTTGCACGCTGAAGGGAGCGCAGCATCTGTTATCTGTTCCAGTTCGCCAGTGTTTTACAATCGTAGCTGATCTACCAGCACCTGGCCATCCGAAGTAGCACCAGTCTGCGTTGATCGGGAGACTAACCGTTTGGCTGGTCATTTCAGATGGGAAGGTACTCGGTCGGCGTTCCTCAAGTCTCTTCATCATGTGGTAGTACGGTATAGCGACAGACTGTTGGAATTCGAATGGGACTGGAGGGCACGTGGTGGAATAGAAACTGAATGCATTGATGCCAAGCTCTCTCTCTCTCTCTCTAGCCTCTCTTTCCTATGCGGGGACCTTGGGCGCCCCTCCAGGGCGAAACTCCCCAACGCCCACATGCACCAGGCGTGAAACTGATACCGAACACAACCGGTTTCCAACACAGACACACCGAGACAGCAGTACTGCACTTCAAACACTTTGTTCAACTTGGGCCAACTAGATCCGACCTCCGCTAGACCCTGTTATTAGCCGATCTTTCGTTAAATCGTCAAACACCAAAGATGTTTCGATCTCCATTTTACAGAAACGCAGACTTGGTCCGGCTGAACCTGAACTTTTTTACCGGTAAAGTCCTTCAGATCGGATGTGGCAAACATTCGAACTCCATACGAAATAGACGTTGCTAAGCGGGCACTCCGATCGGGATGCCCGGTCAATTTGCGTTGTTGGTCGGATTACCTCACAAGTATTTTGGTCAGATTTGACAAATTCCATTTCCACATCAGGCGCCAGGTGGGTACCATTCCCGAGCCGCTTGATCTGCCCTGCGATTGGCCTCGTTTTTTGCGACCCTGTTCCGGTTTTCCAGCTTTTTCCTAAATAGAATTATATGAATAATTGAAGAAAGCATCAAGCGATCTTCATAATACAGTAAACGTAGTGGGGACCCATTTTTCCATCTCTACGAGATTTTACCATGGCCCACGTCTACGGTTAAATGATAGGGGGTGTCAAACATTAGAAACTTCAGCACGTTTATATCACTTTTTAAGAATGAGTTTTCGAGATATTATTTGGACCGTAGTTAAGCTGTTATTCCCCGTTTCAAATCCTGACACACCTGAGATAACAAGTGCAAGGGTAGTGGAACTGCACTGCCGTAAAAACAAAAAATCGTCAAACGCGGCCATAAAACAAACCTCACCTCTCAACGATTGATGTTCCTCAATCGAGCAGCGGATCGGTCTCACGAGTACGACGAGAGGGCGACGACACGCGCCGGAATCTGTTGCGAAGCACGACAGTCACGACGATGATCGCTACAAGCGCGAGCACACTGCTAGTCGTGAGCATCCTGGGTGACCAAAAACACTGCTCCTTCATACGTGCGAGATCCGAGGTACATCCATCCAGACATCTCGTCTTGGCGACATGCGCGAGCCACGTGGCGGCCGGTCGTGGATTCAGTTACACTCCCGATGTCGGACGAAAAGTTGACATAGTACAGTCAAAAACGAGGCGCGTACGAGCCCCACTCGTAATTGTCGAGAAAGGTCCAGGCAGTGTAGACTGATAATCTTTTCTTCCACCAGAGCGGGATGAACTTGAGCCACATACTCTTGGTAATACCACAATTGGTCCATGTTTTCGATCTGCTCGTTGCCCTACCAGCCATTTTCCGTTAAGAGAATGCCAGAACTGGATATTCAAGTGCTAGGAGAAGAAACGCCGTCTTCTTTTGACGTGAATCCGTCTAAAACGTCGTTGCGTCTTGGTGTGTCGACACTCTGTCGCCTCGAGACGTTACAATGTCGGGTCTCGTTAGTACTCAATGTCTCTGCCCGCTGCTTGGAGCGCTTCGAGGACGACTGTCGCTTTCTTGTCCGTGCAAGTCTCTGCTACTATCGTGAGGGAACGGGGACTTCAAGCTTGGACGTCACGACGCGCGCGATTCAACGCGCTGCGTCGAGTTTCCGTGTGCTCGAGCCTTTGCGTGCACGGGTGCGACTCCTGCGCGTGGCGACGAAACTCTTCACGTCGATTGAGCTCGTCTCGAATCCGTTTGTGCCGCTCGTGCTGGTTGATTCTCACGTGCAATGTCCCGAACGTGGCCACGACGCGTCGCGGCTGGTTGTGGTCGAGACAGATCCCAACACGAACGTGCGCGGCACAAGGTTATGTCCGAACGCAGAGCTCCAGCTCGCTTTTACTTTGGCCACGTCGCCAGCGTTTAACCAAGCAACGCACGGCACGTGTCACTTGAAATTGGCGCTACAGGATGGAGAGGACGACGCCACGTGGCACCATACGACAATGGCCGTCCCAATCTCGCTGGCCGAAGTGACGGGAACACTGTACCGCATCGACATTGGCCACGAGCAACGTACAACGACATTTTTGACACGTGCGTGCCCGACGCTGTGACGTTTCGACTCTGTGTCCAAGAACAAATGGCACAATGAAGCACGGCCCTTGCTCCGGACTGTTATCTCTGGCTCGATGAAAGCAGAGACGAGGATTGGATCGTACTGGGGAAACCATGTGAACGCTATGTCTTTGCTGCCTTGAAGGGGACGCGCTCGCGCGCGTTTACGACTCGTAAACGGCACGTCCCCACGATATGGATCGGTCTAGCTTTAGAGATAGTATAGAGATATGAAGCTATAAAACGTGTTTTTTTTGCTTTGCTTTCTTTTCTAAGATGTTGTCAGGTGGAATAACGGCGGAGACTCAAGTGAGATTAGGCCAAATCGTATTCACCACCTCCAGGGGTGGTAAATAACATTAAAAGTGGAATAAGGTCCCAATCCCATCCTCTCTTTTTCCATATTTGCCCACTGAAATTGCACCATATTACCGATATTTGACACCCCCTAATATATATATAATTTTCAAAGGGACCGACTAGGTGCACACACCCCATTTGCTACGTGCACCCCCCCCCCTCATTCCCCCCCCCCCTTGCTGCGTGCGCCCCCCCCCCCAATCGCCTGACCGGTGTGCACGTAGCAAATGTGCACCTAGTCGGTCCTTTTTTTACGGAAAACCGGTGAGTAAAAAGAAAAAGCCAAAGACATAGCCGAAGTCGTCGAATTTCGAGGACTTCTTCAGCATTCAGTGGAAGTCCAGTATATTCCTCGGTTGCGACTGACGCCGAGTATGTTGACAGTTTTACATCTGACGACGAGTCCCTATACGACGTTGGAACTTAGGGTGAAAAACGTACGGTGAATACACCCGAGTATGGCTCTCTCACCCCAAGCTCGCAAGAAATAAAAGACAGGCGCCAGAATGAACCAACTCCGCAGATATTAGCGCTTGTCATTGACGGACAGGTTCTTGAGTTTGTTATTCGCCCTCAATTGCGTCGCCTTTTCTACCAAGTGACGCAAAAATGCGCGTCATCGGTCATCTGTTGCCGAGCGTCTCCAAAGCAAAAAGCTGTTATCGTTGAATTTGTTCGTGAGTTCGAGTCGGAGAGCGTCACTCTGGCTATTGGAGATTGAGCAAATGATATTGCAATTATCCATACAGCACATATTGGTGTCGGGATCTGTGGTCAGGAAGGAGCTCAGGCCGTGAATGCTTCGGACTATGCCTTAGCCCAGTTTCGATTTCTCCAGCGGCTTTTTTTGTGCACGGTCGGTGGGCTTACCGACGCGTTGCCAAAATCATGAGCTATATGCTGAATAAAAACGTAACGTATGTGCTCACTACCTTCTGGTTTGGATGCTTCTGTGGATTTTACGGGAAGCCACTTATCCTGGATGTAGCTTGCCAAAGTTTTTACGCTCTTCACACGAGTGTACCCTTGGTGCTTTTTTGCTGTTTTTGATCAAGACGTATCTTCTTTAAGTGCGTCCAAGTTTCCGTACTTGTATGAACTCGGTCAGAAAAATGTGTGCTGTCACGCCGTGTGTTTTGGCCGTGGATATTAAATGGCGTGTGGCACTCGATTGTGATTTTCTTTGTTTCTTCGTGGGCATTTGAGGGCTTTGGTCTAAGTACTCACGACCAGCCTGTGATTGCTACGAACTCGGGAAAAAGTGGAGGACTTACCACTTTAGGCTTCGTGGTATTTAAGAACCTTGTGGTGGTTGTGAACTTAAAGTTATCCCTGGAGACGTTCATGTTGACATGGCACTTTCTTCTCGCGATTGGGGTGTCTATAATTTTGTGGTTTGCTGTTGGATTTCTCATTTCGCAACCAAATGTTGGGTTTCCACAATCTACTGGCGAATGGAATACCTAATTGAGCTGCCAACCTTGTGGTTTGTCTGTCTTTGTGCTGTTTTTAAGTATCATACGTGATGGTCTGTGGAAAATCGTGCGTCGACTTTCGCTTCCAGCTATGTACCACATTCTTCAGGAGCGCGAAGTAATGGTTTTACCAAATTCTCCTTGCAGTATGCTTCGTGAGTACTGTTGATCTGCTTCCGAGCGAGACCCAGTCGGGAACTACAGATTGCTACGCTCAGAAAGCCCGGAAGAATATTTCATGCGGTCTTATCCGCTTGGCGAGAGGTTAATTGCTGTCCCTGGCTCCCAGCCACCTAGTAGTGACGGCACTAGCGAGTCGAACAGTAATTTTCTAAGTCCAGCAAAAGAAGCATAATCTACGCATTCGAGGTCTTTGCATGCAAGTGGCAGCAATGGCAACTTCAGTTCAGGATAACCGTCTCTTTTGACCACTGCCGGATCTCTTACACTGTCTAGCACTGCGAATGCAGCAATTGCTTCTCGTCCGTCTTCATTCAATGCAGCTCCGAAAGGCTGGTATCATGGGTACGCATTTCAGAGGATGAGAACATAGACAGCGACGTCGAGGCAGCTTCTTCTAGGAGCGATATCGACCAAGTTAAATCCATTGGTGCGCATGCATCGATCAAGAAAGTTCTCAAGTCAGTCCGTGGCAGAAAGAATGCTTGATGTACAAATAATGGTATGGCTCGAACTGTTGTGGTTAAACTCGGTTTAATTATACCAGGGACCGACTAGGTGCACACCCCCACGCTTTTCTGTTGAGCTTCTATCCAACATTTATATTTTGTGTGGTGGGGCTGGGGTGCGGGGGGAGGAGATTGGGGGGGGGTGCACGCAGTAAAGGGGGGGGAATGGGTGGGGGGAGGTGCACGTAGCAAATGGGGGGTGTGCACCTAGTCGGTCCCTTTTCAAAACCCGAATGTCATTCGATACAACAGCGAATATAAGGGACCTCATTTTTTCCATCACCAAAAATTATGTAGATTTTCCCACGACTTCCGACAGGTTATGAGCCCAAGGGACACGGGGGCACGTAAGCGTATACAAATTTAAATATATTACACAAGTTTGTCCTGTGACGTTGGCGATTACGTCTGGACGGTCTCCTGGTACATTGGAGTTGTTGTTTTTCACTGAAGCCGACTGTTGAGATGGCGATTGCGCTGTTGTCGTGGTGAATTGTGTTTTTAATTGAGGTCGACTGTTGCGCTGGCGATTGCGCTGTTGACGTGGTGAATCGTGTTTTTAATTGAAGTCGACTGTTGCGCTGGCGATTGCGCTATTGTCGAGGTTAACTGTTTGGTTTAGCGTTTGGTTGCCATGGACGAGGACTGTGGTAAAGCGTACCGCAAAATTGGTACGTAATTAGGGGCTTAATTATAGGCACCCCTATAGGCGTAGCTGTGGTAGAGGGTACCACAAATTTTGTCGGTACAATAGTCGGTGCAAAAAGTGGTACGATAGTGGGCACCACAGTCAGTACCACAGTTGGTACCCAGACGGTACATGTAACAGGACTGATCCTGTTACAGGCTTACACTGTAATTGCGAGGAAGCGCGCAATACAATTAGGGCAGGATTAGTTGGTAACAACTAATCCTATACTAGAAGTAAATATAAATATTTACTTAGGCCTAAGAACGCAAAATTAAGAGTGTTTATTTAATGGGTGGTTTAGAGGCTAATAGTATAGTAACTAACTAATTAATATAATAATATCAAGTATTCAACTAACTGTACTATTAGTTAACCTGCAAGATTCGGTATTTATACCAGATCGACTTTTCCTTTGTAGATTATAATAACTTATAATCTCTTATTTAAATTTCAGACAACGCGTCTGAAATTAAACTGTGATATTCTAACTTGAATATCAATTATGTAATGGCACCCCATTACATCACCCCCCACTTAAGGTGGTTGGACAATAATAATTCTTATTTTGGCCAATCATAGGTGGTACTTGTTGGTCGGAATTTCTCATTCACCAACTGATTGACCATCGACTCGATGGTCAAAGCACACGGCGGCGCTCTAAAGAGCGCTGCTGAAAACATTGAAGGAGCTTCTTCCTCCGCCTCAGCACTAGGTGCTGAGGTGTTGAGTGACAACAGTGACGCTGCATTAGCAGCGTCAACTACGCAAAGGTCAGAAGACGTACCGTCTTCGACCACAGATGCTGCTAAGGCGGCATCTGGCAAGAAACAGGGAGATGTTGCTAATGAAACATCTCGCAATATGGCAACTTCCGAATGGCGTGTTGCCAAGAGGGCCATGTTCGGGAATTCTGACTCCGAACAAAGTGATGGGGATACAGCTGTCCCCACTAAAGGATCTAGCGAGTCGAAACTAGCTAGGTGCTCATAGCCTAGCAGCTATGACGACTCTGGTGTCGTTATCTGCTATGACAGCGACAATGATCATCACAGGTGGTTGCGGGAACGCAGAGCCCCACCTGGACCAAGTACTTCTCCACGTCGGGGTGATTTAACCCCCGCGCGTGGTGTTGAAGCAGGCGGTGCTCCGCCTGCTAAAAGAGCCCGAACAGAAGCGGCGCCTGCCGCTTCTAAAGCGTATCATCGTACGGAACCACATGTTCCGTACAGAGTGGGGTTTTGGACCCCTGGCGGGGATATTGCCCCCAACATTGGCGGTCACCGTAAACGGGACTGCCAGTATGCGTTGTTCGATATCAACTTGCTGGATGGCCGCGAAGACACCCAGTCACGTCGATTCGATCGAAGTACAGACGATAAACGTCTGTACTTTATTGACCTCTTTTTCCAGGTTCGATATTATTCGAGCCGGAAAGGGTCAAGGAGGAACAGGGACGATAAAGGCGCCCTGACTCAGAGTTGGAACTCTTTTGTTGACAACTACAACAAAAGCCCAGATGATTACGTGAATAAAGTTCACGTAATGCGCGAGAGCTTTTTAAAGCACTCACGAACAGGCAAAATGGAATACATCCATTATGGTTGCATCAAAGAAGGGTTGAACTGTGGTGTCCCTTCTCACCTCGTTTGCCCGCGGTGTACGCAGGGCGCTCCTCGTCTGTCAGAGGAGGAGTTGCGGGGGTACGGTGGTTTTTCCGTAACCGCCGACATTCAGGGTTTAATTGATACCCTGAATGCATCAACACCTACTGTTGATGCTACTTCGCATTATGAGTTTGAGACTTCTTCTCAAACTCAGTCAAAAGGTCTGGGGCGTCGGCACTCATAACCTCAATCGGCTCCCAAGAGTCGAACTCTTGGGGATATCCCAGCCAGCGTACCAAGTACTCGGTACGCTGCCCCTTCGAAGGCACCGAGCGCTTCGAGATCAAGCGCTCGAGGATATATTGCTTGTTCCCCTGATTATCAATCAGGGGCGGCGGAGGTTGAGAATTACCTCGCCGTTGTTGTTGCGGAGCATGGTTCTTTTCTCCGCAAGCTCGAGGAGGGTTATTCCTCCTTGAGCAGCGATATGTCTCACTGTGTGAAGACATATCGGTCTCTTCGCGAGAATGTCCGCGACATCCTAGGGGCGCACACTGCCCTCCAGCAGAAGAATGATCTTCTGTACATTGAGCTTTCCCGCTATAAGGTAGAGCTCGATCGGCGCACGGCTGATCTTGAGCAGTCGAAGGCGGAGATAACGACTCTCCGCTCTGCTCATCAACGGCTGCAGGCCGATTACAAGTCTCTCTTGGGAGACTTGGAGAAGCACGGTATCTTCCGTGGTTCTGCGTCTAGTCGTAAGACGAAGACGAGTGATACGGCTTGAGCCGCCCAACATAGAATGTTGGGTGAAGCCGCATTGCTGTGGGAATGTCTAAGGTATAGGCATTCCCCGAATCTCTTGGACCTTGAAAGGTCCAATGTACTTAGGAAGCAACTTCCGTGGAAGTTGCTTATTGCATGTGTAGGCAAATTGGTAGTACTTAATAATACCAATTCACCTTTCAGAAAGGAGTTTTTGTTCTTCCTTCCTTGTTTGTCTGCATTTTGCTTCTGCTTATCAAAATCAGAGGCAAGTGCATCTTTTATATAGCGTATTACATCTTGGCGCTGTAATACGAATTCATCTACTGCTTTATCAGCAGTAGGTGCATTGTACTCGTTGTCTGCAGTCATTGCTGCAGACACATATTCATCGTATGCAGCTTCAGTTTCAATTGAAGCTGCTTCCGCTTCTACTGTACTTTCAGTAGAAGGGCCATCGTTTTGTTCACAAGTTGCAGTCGCAACTTGCGCATTGACTCGCTCAAAATTTGAGCGGGTCCCTCCCCCACTTAGATTTGTCGTACCGCCAAGTAAAGCTGAGGTTCGTGGATGCCTTAAGGCATTCACGTAGAACGGTGTATGCTTAGTTGAAGCATGCACCGAATTGTTAATCGAAAATGCAGTGAGTGACAGGTAGTCACTCCACTGTTCAAAGGCATGTGCGTATGATCGCAACATGTCTCCGAGAACGCGGTTAACCCGTTCCGTCTGCCCATCCGTTTTCAGATGGTCCGCAGTTGACATCTTCAACTGGGTTCCCAACAATGAGAACGTTTCTTGTCAGAACGTCCTTTAAATCTCGGATCTCTATCCGAGACAATGTCTTCCGGCATTCCGTGCAAAGGGAATACCGTATCAACTAATATCCGCGCTGTTTGAGCGGCGGTTACGTTCGCTGATACTGCAGTAAGATGTACCATCTTACTGAAACGGTCTACAAAGACCACTATTCCAGTCTTCCGACTATTGTCGGGTGGAAGACCGAATACGAAGTCCATTGAAATGGACTTCCAACACTCTGTCGGAACCGGCAGAGATTGCAGCGGAGCCTGTGCAGACTGCGCAGGCTTAACGCGCTGGCAAAATCTCGCAAGCGCATACGTATTTCCGTACCCACTTGTACTGGTTTCGTAAAAGTCACGTGCGAGGGAAGCATATGTCTTCTCTCGACCTTGATGCTCCGAAATCGGTGCATCATGATACTCAAACATAATTTAATGTTTGAGATCATCGTCGTTTGGAACGACGATGCGACTTTCATCTTTTTGGTCTGTGCTGTAAAGCAGCAGACCATCGTGCAGTCGATATCGATGCAGGCAAGCGTGGAGGAACTCTGGGAGTTCGTCGCGCTTCTCACTTGATTGATTACTTAAGTAATAAATCAACAGACGTGTCTCCTCGTCTGTTTTGTACGCCTCGCGTACTTGTCGTATAATTGACGACGACAAAGCAGTGCAACGGATCGCGTTTGCACTGGCACCTTCGGTTACGGACGGTTTCGTCTCGTAATCGGTCCTTCGTGATAGCGCATCCGCTGTCACATTCAACTTTCCGGGTTTGTATTCAACCATAAAGTTGTATTCAGCAAAGAATGACAGCCATCGAGCCATTCTTTGAGAAATGTGTGTTGAATTCACGGACGTGCGTAGCGACGCATGGTCCGTGTAAACCACAAACGGTCTATCTCCCAAGAGATAGATCCGAAACTTGGCCAGTGCATACTTCATGGCAAGGAGTTCCTTGTCATGCACTGGATAGTTGCGCTCGGCTGGGCGCAACTGACGCGATTGATAGCAGATTACGCGATCTCGATCATCGTGATCACGCTGCATCAAAGCACAGCCGATAGCGAAATTGCTCGCGTCGCAAACGACGTGGAACGGACGCTCGTTATCGGCTATAGCCAAGACAGGCGCTTCAGTCAAGCTTTGCTTGACTGCATCAAAAGCATCTTGGCATTGGGTATCCCAATGCCATTTGACATCTTTCTTAAGTAATTGAGAAATAGGTCGTATTAACCCAGCATAGTTGCACGAATACTTGTGCAAATATGTTGCCAACCCAAGGAACTTTCGAAGTTCCTTAACGTTGTTTGGCGTAGGCCATTCAACGATCACCCTGATCTTTTCTGGATCAGGACGCACCCCGTTCTTGCCCACAAAGCATCCAAGAACGGGTATCTCAGGTGCACCAAAGGTGCACTTCTTCAGATTTGCATAGAGCTTATGCTTACGCATAAGCTCTAACACTCGACTTAGATGTTATCTATGGACATCTACATCGCTTTTATCGTGTTCACCCTTACTATGGATGAACACGTCATCGAAATAACTCGGTGCGAATTCTCGCACCAGGCGTAATAGATGCGTTACGCATCTGTTAAACGTAGCAGGGGCATTTCGAAGCCCCTGCGGCATAACAAGCCACTCCCAAAGCATGCCGCTTGGGGTGCTTACCGCCGTGAGAGGGATATCCTTCTCACGCATTAGGATTTGATAAAATCCATCTCTCAGATCGAGAGCACTAAAGATGGTGCTCCCGCACATGCCATCTATGATGACATCTTTTCGCGGTATCGGCGTCTGTGCCGGTAACGTCGCTGCGTTCATCTTGTTGTAAGCGTGAACGATTCTCCACCCACCTGTGGACTTCTTCAAACAAAAGGTGGGGGTAGAGTGCGGTGAGATAGACTCCCGCACTTGGCCTGATTTACGACGAGCTTCGAAAAACTCGTTGATCGCTTTTACCTGATCCCGCGGCAACGGCCATTGCCGCGAAACACAGTACTTCGTGCCTGGCACGAGGTAAATCTCATGACGAGTTCCCTTATCCTTAGGGAGTTCGCTAGGTACTTCTTCTGGGAATACGTCAGCGTATTCCCGAAGTACCTCATAAAATGGGGAGTTCGCTTTAAGCGACTCCCAGCTCTGCGCTTCAAAGCGCTGAACTCTCGTTTGATCATTGGGAACCTCTTTCCCAATGTTTTCCACTTGTAATGTGGATATTCGTTCACGAATATCTACTACATCATCTGTTGCTACAATAATACAGATCTGTTCGATCTGATCATCGTGCAAGTTTCTCATAAAATTCTTCCAGCTTAGCGCTGGAAGAGCCATCACCTCCGAAACTTCTTTCGGAGGGTGTTCCATCAACAGAGACTGGGTAGCTAATCCGGTCTCCGTTTTCGTCAAGACGTTGATCTTCTCTACGGAACTTCCCATGCAATCAGACGAACTCGTCTGATTGACTGTTACACGGTGATTACGATTCACCGTGTGCGAATACTCATCATCATGGTGGCCACTGCCTACCATGGAATTTTGGCGATCAGATGTGCTCGTCTGATCGGCCGCCTTTTCTGCGACAAGATGGTCTTTATCACCCGTGTGCATGGCTAACGCAACGTGGTGGACACTGGCCACCACGGAGTTGTGATCACGATTGCACTCGATCGTGAGTTCACTCTCATCAACACGGAATTCTTTCATCGTGTTGGAACCTTCGGTCGCACAGTGGGTGTTTCCCACTGTGGATACTATTTCATTCTCA
Organism: Peronosclerospora sorghi; assembly: GCA_026184515.1. NCBI lineage: Eukaryota > Oomycota > Peronosporomycetes > Peronosporales > Peronosporaceae > Peronosclerospora > Peronosclerospora sorghi. The sequence continues at coordinate 532,584 of CM047592.1, read as the reverse complement.
CGGGGGGTGTTTCCCACCGTGGAAATCACTTTATTCTCACGGTGGTCTTTATCACCCGTGGAATGTTTCTCTCCAACACGCAACGACTCTTCTGTTGCGTGTGGTAGTCCCTCTGGACTCTCACCAGCGGAGGTACCTTCCGCTGATCGTGTCAGAACAGACCTGGTGGTGCCATCGCTATCCACCAGACTGTCTGACGCTGCGGTTCTATCCTCTGATACAGCCGGATTACACACAGGGTGATCAGATCCTGTGCGTCCGCCGCAGTCGATCGATAGGTTAACCCAGTCGATCGAAGGTTTAAACTTGGACATCCATGGGATTCCAAGTATCATATCGAACTTGTCATCTAAATCGAGGACGATGAATTCATCCTCGAGTGACAGTTCATTCAACTCGAAGCGTGTTTTAATCACACGCTTTGGAATAGTCACGGTTGCACCTGTTGCTAACCGGACTGACAACATACTTCGTGGGGTTTCTACCTCCACGAAGCTCAACAGCGTTAGACTCTGAGTTCTAACGAAATTATCTGACGCTCCTGTGTCAAACAAAGCTCGCATGGGGACATCGCTCCCGTGAGGCTTAACCTCCAGGGTGATAAGAGGCTTACCATCACCGTGCATCTTTTGACAGGACATAGTCCCGTCTGGGGATATTACCCTCAAATGCCCTATGTCGGCATGTGGGATAACATTCCCAGTTGGGCGCCCCGCCCCGACTGGTGATTTACGTTTTTTGCACCAACAGGGTGATGTCCCTGTTGGTGTCGCCGTGCAGCGGACGGTTCCGTCCGCTGACTGCGTGGCACCGGACGCGGTGCCATACACTCATGGGCAAAATGCCCCACTTTCGCGCATCGATTGCAGCGAATGTTCTTCTTAACTTTCGGTTGCTTCGAGTTCGAAGCAACCGCAACCGATAGGTCCGTCGGCTCTGGACCTCCACCGCCCATGCTCTGGCGTGGGTGTCTGTTTCTTGAGACGAAGTGTGAGCTTTGTCTGCCTGACTGCTGATTGTTGACATGCCGTTGCGGCATGTCAAAAGCGAAGGGCTGTTGAGCCCTTCGGCTGTACCCAGCATGCGATGACGCTGATCGCATGCTGAACTCCTCACGGATGCTCATGTCAATGGCATCCCTCAGAGTCTCTGGCGGGTGCCGTTGAGACTCTATTTGACGGGACCATCATTGAGCCCCTTCATGAAGCCAGTGACCTGCATAGCAGGGGGCACCGGCTCATACACAATATTTGACAGCAAATATTGCGTCTTCTGAGAGTAAGCTTGAAGGTCAAGCTTACCTTGCCTGAGTTCCATGAACTCCTGCCGACTACTTAGCTCAATTTCTGGAGCTTCAAAGTTGAGCTTTAGCTCAGCTTTTAATTCCTTATAAGTAGGGAACGCAGAGTCATCAGTGTCTCTGCGACTCATCACCCATGCCCTGGCTCTGCCGCCCAGACATGTTGTGGCGAAGTACGCCTGTTGACGTTCGTCAACAATATTTTGCGCAGAGATGGCATCTTCCTCCTCTGCGAACCATCTACGAAGGGGCTCACCCCTTCGCCGGTAAAGGGCGGTACTCGCGCCTTTACCACTTCAACGCTATGCGTTGCAGGTGCAGTTGCGGTCCGCGCTGCCTCTGGCGCGGGCCGTTCTGGCTTTTCTAGGTGGTTTCGCCTAAAGCGATTCACCACCTGTATCACTTCCTCCGGGGACTTAGCCTGGAGGAAGGTAATGATGTCGGTCCCCATGGACCGAACCATTTCCACCGTAGCGTCTTTACTACTCGACGAGAAGTGAGGGAAGTATTCATTCACCACTTCCAGCCTCTCTCTCGCTCGGCAGGCGTCATGTCTCGCGACATGATGCCGAGCGGCTCTTAATCTTCGCTCCGCTAGTTAACTAGCAGAACGGAACTGTGGTCGTTAGGACGGACCACAAAGTGCTACCAGGTGTAACAGGACTGATCCTGTTACAGGCTTACACTGTAATTGCGAGGAAGCGCGCAATACAATTAGGGCAGTATTAGTTGGTAACAACTAATCCTATACTAGAAGTAAATATAAATATTTACTTAGGCCTAAGAACGCAAAATTAAGAGTGTTCATTTAATGGGTGGTTTAGAGGCTAATAGTATAGTAACTAACTAATTAATTTAATAATATCAAGTATTCAACTAACCGTAATATTAGTTAACCTGCAAGATTCGGTATTTATACCGGATCGACTTTTCCTTCGTAGATTATAATAACTTATAATCTCTTATTTAAATTTCAGACAACGCGTCTGAAATTAAACTGTGATATTCTAACTTGAATATCAATTATGTAATGGCACCCCATTACAGTACAACTGTTGACACAACGGTGGCGGAAAGGGACGAGGCGTGGATAGGACGTCTCAGACGATGCGACAACTGGCAAGGTTACCCGACGGTAACCCGAAGGTAAGCGGGTGAATGGTCGACAAAATGCGTAGGAATGGGTAGTTCTGATTGGTTGATATTAGGTTTTTGGTAGATATTAGGATATAAGCAATAATACAGTTCTCCTTTTGCGTACGATCGCGCCGATCGTTTACAGGGACGGCAACTTAGGGCCTCCCTTCTTCTAGTAAATACCTCTACGTCCCGGGCGGGAGCACTGAGTGCATTTTTGGCCACCGGTAGGCATAGATTGTGAGAACTCACACGCAACTCCGCCCGCTGTGTCAGCGGTTCTTCTTTTAAAGTTTTTTCTTGGTCTCGGGAACGTCATCGAGCAGTGCGCTCTCACCTCATCCCCTATTGGTCCACGTTTTTGTCCCCTAATGTTCGGCTGCTTTAAGCGCCCCACGGGAACACTAGGCGGATTTTAGTGGAAACCGTCGATCAGCCCGTCACTGATCGACCCTCCTCTACAGCTTAAGTTTGGAATACAAGGCATTCTAGGTATTCTATTGACGGATTAAGCTTAAGGAGGCTCTGGGATCGGGCAGTGAAGATTTCCTCTGGCTGATCGAGAACCACTTCGCCGATCAACACCTGATCGACACACTTCGACTCGCGACCCGCACTCAGCTGCTCACAACTCGCGCAAACTAGCTGATCAGCGACTTTTAGCACCTGATCGCGACTGATAGAGTCTGATCACCGCTGATCGACGACTCTTAGTGCCTGCCCAAGCCTGATCACTGTTGATCACACCTGATCGCACGTGGTTCAAGCTTGATTGCGCCTGATCATTGCCTGATCGCATCAGTCTACTCATCACAAGTCAACTCAGTCTTGCCACAAGGAATTGTAGTCTGCCATCCCCGCCACCTGGAGAGCGACCAACGCCTAAGCTGTCGGGTACACAAGGTGAGCAGAAACACAAGCAGTCAAGGACAACCGGAGGACCCCCCTCGTTAGTCGGCAGTCCGGGCGCCGTGGTACCGCCTGATCAAGCCTCGAAAACTTTGATCAGCCGCTCCACCACAGGACGACGTTACGATCATGAGGGCGCGCTGAAGGCGCTGCTGCTACAAGTGGGCTAGATGAATGATCGCTTGAATCAAATGGAGGGATAGACGCTCCAAGGCCTCGGGCGAAAGAATTCGCCGGCTACGGTACAGAAATACACCGGTTGGGGGTGGACATTCACCCTTTCAAGAAAGTATTAAGAATTTCGCGCCGTTTGGGCAGCGGATTACAATCGATGACCTGTCATCAGATGAAGGCATCGAGAGAGGAGGTGCGCCTCGCGCGGGACTGCCGCGAGAGCGACATGGAGTGCCTGGTGGTATGCCAGAGGATGTGCATGCGGCTGGAAATTATGAAAATCAGGGCATACAGCCTCTCCCTTTCAAGATTCCGAAGTTAACGGTGAAAAAATTTACGGGGATAGAGATTTATCCTGGACTTGGCCCTGGTTTTAGATAATGGGCTTACTTATTCGTGGAAGCATTGGAAATAGCGGAGATTTCGTCCGGTTACCAATGGACGGAGAGATTAAAAGTTAACAAGCTCGGTGAACGCCTCGACGGTGCGGCGTCAAGGTATTTTCGATTAAACATCGGCGTGTGGTGGCAGGTCTCACAGACCTTACATTATGTACTGGATCAGATGTTGCGCGCATATAAAGTGAACATTTCGAATCAACAGGCAGCACAGCTGTTTGCCAGCGAGAAAGATGTACGACGTTCTTGGATCAAGCATCTGCTGTATCTTACAGCCCTGGCACGCGAGAGCGAGCCTAGCGAGAAACTTATCGTGGAAAACCTGGTCAAGTATGCGGTTCCAAGTCTCAAGTATGCGATGATGACGAGATACAATTCGTCGCGCAAGGATTACATGTTACACGCGCAGGAGTTGGTGGAGTGGGCACAAGAAGTTGAGGAGGATCACGTCAGAGACGAAGGACATCAAGATTAAGTTTGAACACTGTGCACGACAATAAGAAAGCAGTTACGTGTTTTGGTTGTGGAGGAAAAGGGAACATCCGCCGAGATTGTGGTAAAAGTTCGACAGGAAGCAAGGTTACCGGAAAGTGCAAGGTAATTCGGACAAAGAATACGGTTTAGAGACCATAGACACAGGTGCAGAGTGGTCTGCGATATTGAATTCAAGTGATTTGCGTGAAAGTGACGGATGGATACTGGACAGTGGAGCGAGTCGCCATCTCGTGGGAGATGAGGCGTTACTCGAAGATGTGATGACGGTTACGAATGACATGTAGATGACTTTACCTGATGAAAATTTCATACAAGTGACCAAGATCGGCAAGGTGCATCTACGGAGTATTGATGATCCGAGCACGGTGATAGCTTTGCAAGAAGTCTACTATTCTCCGAAGTTGGCAAGGAACCTGAATTCGTTAGGCAAACTAATGCAGAAAGGGTGCAACTTTGTACATAGAAACGACAAGATAGAAGTGCGTCTGCACAGCAAGCTGATGTTCACTGTGAAAATGATTGGATGAATTCTGGTAGCAAATCTGCATCCGAAATTGCGTGATAACACACCTACAAGGTTATCCGATGTGTTGATTAATGCTATCATGGACACCCGCAAAGATGGCACTCAGGAGGGTAGTCTCTACCACTTTTTTTACGTTTGGGGAATATAGCATACGATACCATCAAGCGTATGGCTAGAGATCCTAGGTACGGCATCAAGATCACGAGTACAGCACGTCCCAACTGCTTAATGGGGTGAAACATATTATAAATTTTGCGGTACCATAGTTGGTACAGTAGTCAGTATCATAGTTGGTACAATAGGCGATATATTAGTTGGTACCATAGTTGGTACAATAGCCGGTACGACTGTTAACACAACAGTCAGTACAACTGTTGGCACAGCTGCAGCGAACATGGACGGGGCATAGACGGGACATCTGGGACGAAGCGACAACTAATACAGTTACCTAACGGTTAGCGACGGACGACGGATAAATCAGGTTGACTGGTCGACGGAGTACGTAGGGATGGACAGTTCTGATTGGTTGATTTTAGGTACTTGGTAGTTTTAGGGATATAAGTGATAATAAAGTTCTCCTTTAGCGTCCGATCGATAAGATCACCGAGGGGGAGGCGTTAGAGCCTCCCTCACTTTTGCATACGCACCGTTTACGTCCCGGGCGGGAGCACGTAGTGCACTTTTTGGCCCACCGGCAGACGTAAAGGTGTGGTGAAGTGGATGGAGTCTCTGATTAAGTGTATATGAAAAGTATACATAGAGAGTATACGGATGACCGTCCACGACAGTTTGTGATGAAGTCGCTGGAGTCTCTGGTTAAGTGTATATGAAAGGTATACATAGAGAGTATACGGGTTACCGTCCACGACAGTTTGTCGTAATACGCGGTCATAAAAAGGTATACGGATGACCGTCCACGACAGTTCAGCCGTCCATGAAGTAAATTTTCGGTATTGAAGCCAGTGCTGAAGTAACCAATAAGTAACAAGACTAGAGGCAGATATAGGTACTTTAATTATAATAAAAATTTCCCCCTTTACAAAGAGTCGTTTCTTTAACCAACCAACCCTTTTCGACCCATGCAAAAACTAAGTATAAATACATCCCGAGGAAGCCTTCAAGTGAACGCGTGTTAAAGCGTGATAAAGAGCCTTTTGCGGTTGTCTAAGTTAAGGGGCAGCCTGCGGGTCATTTGGGAGGTGTCCATTTTAAGTAATTTTGTGGTAAAGTTCGGACGTAAGTACCAAGAACCTGGGAAGTTTAAGCAAGAGGAGTGTAGTCTACCGCTTCCTTGTGTTGTTTTTGAGTGGAAGTATCGAAAATTTAAGTTCCTTCACGACAACTGGTGCCGCGACCCGGGACTTCACGTCGATTTAATACAATTTCACACATAAAATGGCTTTAGTGTCTACTGAGGGAGAGAAAGAGCTGGTTTTTAAGTTACAGCGCTCTCAGGAAGACCATGGGATTACATACACTTTCTCTGAGGCCTGTGCAAGGATGACACGGTATCAACGGCATGTACTGAAGCTACCTGGGGACTCACATAGTTGGTTTTCATTATATGAGATTCGCAAGGTGGCAAGACCTGCCCCTAATTTTAGAGTCAATGAAGATCTTACTTCTTTTGGGGGATTAAAAGAATCAATTAAAGCTATTGAAACGCTGCTTCGAAATTGTGGCTATGAGTTTGTGCGACGAGAAGAATTCGATAATGCATGTGACTTCAATCTGGATCGTACCGCGAAAGATATTGGTCTGATGGTGTCACTATTATTAGCGGAAAAACAGTGGGAAACATCTTTGATGTTTTACCGGAAAGAGGCTACAGATGTCAGCCCAAATTATTACATTGTGGCAGACACCACGCACACACCGGTAAAAGCATCTAAACCACCGGGTATGCAGGAGCTGTGTGATGACGATGAGTTGGAGGACATTGTAGATTGGAGATCAAAACCTGACCGTCGAGTAAGGAAGAAGTTGGAATTTTCCTCGGATGAAGACGAGATCATGTCACCGCCACGACCAACGTCGAAAAAACAGGACCCACTGGTGGCAATTTAGTCCAGTTTGATGCAAGATGGACATTTAAGTTTGGAAGAGTTAACGAAAATTACCGCATCTCTGTCAGCTAGTCGAACACCGGATACTACGAGAGGAACGACTAATGCAGCACACCGAAAATCGGCAGCTCCGGAAAGAGCATACCCCTAACCACCAAAACCATCAAGATATGGTATGTCGAGTGGAAGACACAATATGTGGGCATCATCTGGTCAGACTGTCACAGACATTATCCAGAATATTGATATCAAGACATTTGACGGCAATAGACAAGATGCGGGAAGCGCAAGGGCATGGGTAACAAGATTCTCCATGTAGCAAACATTTCACGTTGGGATGACGATCAACGGCTAGGGATGTTTGTGGATAGCTTGACGAATACGGCGTCTTGGTGGTATGAGCAATTAGCGGATACGGTGAAGTATGATTGGGATACAGTGATATACTTGCTTCAACGGAAGTTTTGCGTGGATAAAGTTTCTCCTCGGGTTATGTATTCCAAATTGACACAGAAACACGACGATCTAGCGACTACATACCTATACCGGCTAAATGCCGCGGCATTACGAGCTGGAATGGATTTCCGAGATGCTTATAACCCCTCATTGTTGGAAGATCACATCCAGCAATTCATTACACCATTCATTATCGCGTCATACAAATGCAATATCAGCATATGACATTCAATAGCATTGAGGAACTAGAAATGGTGCTAACGAAGCATGAGGCACGTGTGACAAGGCCTGGAAAGAAAATGACTGCACGTAAGGGTGCCGAAGTGGTATATGAAGATGTACAACCCAGCGTACATGTGATGGGCGGAGAAATACAGACCATGGAGCGGGCACGCACTAATTATGAAGAAAGAGGTGTACGAACGAGTGCACCTAATAATAATGATGGGGGCGTGGTGTGTGAACATTACAATCGAAGAGGACATGATAAAGACAAATGTTGGAAGTTCCAGACGTGTGAGCACTGTAAATCAGTCGGCCATGATGTGAATTATTGTCGGAAGTTCATAGAAGAGATGGCTGAGATGAGGAGCAAGTTGAAGTCCGGAGAACTATCCAAGGACCAAGTGGCTGCACAGTTAAACGCCTAACCCCACAGTGCGTTGCGACCACTGTCGAGAGAAAAGGGGGGGGCAATGTCGAGCAATGTGAATGCGACACCGCGTTCACCCTTAGGTGTAAACGAGAGCAAGAAAAAAGAATTTTGCATGGAGAGATCACTCACTGTGGACGAGGATCAAGAAAAGAAGAAAATACAAGAAAAAACGAAAAAACAAGTTGCATTTGAAGATAAAGAAGAAAAAGAACAAGATACGTCAGAGAATAATGAAACGGAAGATGTCTCAGCTTATGTCACGTCGGTGGATAAAATAGAGGGAGAACGAGAAGGATGGCTACAGTTGCCCAAGTCCACGCAACCTGCAACACAAGTGTATGTGAAGGGAGGAATTGATGATTTGGAGTTGCCGTTAATGTTAGATTATGGTGCAAACATATCAGTATTACATACCAATGTGGTGAGGATGTTACATATTTTGCAGTCCGGATGTTTGATACCCCGACAAGTTTTTGTGGCGTAACAGAAAGTACCATTGGTGCAATTAAAAAAAATTGGTGTGGCCACTGTAAAGGTTCGGATGGGCCCATCGGTCATTTTTAACTGTGAGATGTGGGTGGCAAACATTGAGTCGCAGACTTTAGCGATACTTGGAACTGATTTCTTGGTGAAAGCGGGGGTAATCCTGAATATGAAGGACCAGAGTTGTCATATTCCCAACGAAAATCCGCTACCATTATTAAACCAAGAGGATCGACTCTCGGAAGACTATACGCAAGTATATGAGCGAGTTATGGAAAGTGCTGGCATGACGATTAATTGGCCTAGTGTGCATGCAGTACGGACGGTTGGGGATAAGCCTCCCGCTGTATATGTGATGGATGCTATAGACCCATTGAAGGTAGATCAGAAGAAGTTGGAGAGGGAGGTCTATCTGCATGAAGGGGTTGAGATGTCAGCTGAAGCTATGGAGGAACAGTTGGCGCTTATACCTGAAGTGGAACAAGGTCCGATAACGTCACCCGATATGGCTCAAGCGGATGTAGGAGAGCCAGGAATCACCACCAAGGAATAAGAAGATCAGTTACGGTCATTATTATATGAATATGCTGATGGATTCATAAGTTCTGGTAACGCGTTACCGCCACCGGCTAAAGGTGTGGTATATGTGATGTGGATATTGGAGACAATTCGCCTATAGCTCAGAAAGCAAGCAAGGTACCAACCCACCTCTTACCCAAGTTGTATGAGTTAATACGAGGTTTATTGCAAGCAGGATTAATTGAGTACTCGGAGTCAGCTTGGGCATCACCAATCGTGATTGTGTTAAAGAAAAATAAAACAGACATACGATTGTGCATTGATTACCGAGCTGTGAACCAAAAGACGAGACTGATGGTGTATGCGATGCCTCTGATAGATGATTTGCTGGATAACTTTGAAGGGGTCAAGTGGTTATGTTCAATGGATAACGCAAGTGGATATTGGGATATACCCATGACGAAAAGGGCTGTTCATGCCGAAAAGTCTTTTCAATTGTTGAAGGCACGGCTTATTCAGGCGCCATTGTTACGACATATCGAGCGAGCGAAACCACTAAGTGTAATTTTATACACTAATACGTGGGCATTTGGAGCTACAGTATGTCAGGAGCACGATGGGATTTTGCAACCAGTGAGATATGTTAGTAAAGTGTTCAAAGATGCGTAGACCCGATATACAGGAGCAGAACAGGAGGTGTTGGCTTTGCTGAAGACGTTACATGACGCTAGCCACATTCTATTTGGGCAACATATAACGGTATACGCAAGGTACTCTACGATGTGATGGCTATTTACGTCGAAGAGTTTAACTGGAAGAGGAGTTCAATGGGCGGTAATGTTATCCCCATGGTCGTTAGAGATCATAAGAGTGGACCATGAAGGTGTTGGCTTACCTGCATTATTGGCCATGTCGATAGTGCCTATAGAAAAAATGAATGCAGTACTGGAAGATATTGCCCCACTAAAGACACTGATAGGTACACCCATTATTAGACCAATACCAGGTTTGCGTCGCCAAAGAACTGGGTATGTTTTGTCGTTTGATGGTGCAGTACGGATGAAACATGATCCTAAGGGTACTTTTGGTATGATAATATGGGAACTACCCACTTGGGAGGTGATAGCGGCGGAATATGTATTTCAGGACAATCTCACGGTGAATTGCAGTGAATATCATGGGCTAATCGTTGCATTACAACTTGCGCAAGTACACCATGAAAAACGGGCAATAGTGTGTGGGGATTCGAGATTAGTGATCGGACAAGTTAGTGGAGATTTACGTTGTAACCATGCGTCGTTATTGGTCTGGCTAAATAGAGTGCACTCGCTGGTTGAGACTTTTGAGGCGATAAGTTTAGTGCATGTAGCACGCAAGTATAATCAAGCAGCAGAATTCCTTACACAGTGCGCTATGAAAGAACAACAATCAGGGAAGATTACAAGTGACCAACCGAAGACGGATCTGAAGAAGTTGAATCGATTGCCAGAGCTGTTATATGATAATTCAGATGGTCCTACAGAAAGGGATAAGAGTGAGGACCCCCCGGAGGCGACTGCTGAAACATTCGAAGATTCACGAAGTATTCCAAGTAATGAGGCGCAAGTAGATACTACTGAAGTCACTGTTTGGGAAGATGGTGAATATCAGTCACCGCAAGTATTTTTGATCACGCGAATCATGTGTAAACCGAATAAAGGACATCGTCAACATCAAGGACGTGAGACCGTGGAACAAGGGGCGGACATAGAAGATTAGAGGCACCCTGGAGGGGACGGTACCGTTGGAGCGAAACAAGGTTTAGAAGGCGCAGAAAAGGATCCTTATGAAACGGCACCAACTATTAGACTTGAACGGATAGCATCGGCTCAGAATGATGATGATCGGTGTGGGAAGGTTATAGCGTACCTGAAAGGGGGAGATGACAAGCTAAATCCCGCTAGCGACTGGAAGAGAGTAGCGCGACACGCGACGATGTATGAACTGTACAGTGGGAATATTCTATATTACATTACTTACGCAAGAAGTAGGACTGGAGATCAAGTGTGGCGATTGGTAGTACCGACAGTATTACAAGAAGATGTGTTACATGCCTACCATGTGTAGATCAGTAATGGGGCACATCAAGGGGTTGTAATAGTCTACGCACGACTGAAGTCCAAGTATTATTGGAGGGTTATGTATGCCCATATTGAGAATTATGTTGCAGCATGTGAAGATTGTGCCACTACAAAAGGTAAAGGTAAGCCAAGATATCAAGGGCGCACTAGCGGCAACATTGTAGCGTCAAGACCTTTTCAGATTTTGGCTATGGATTTTGCATTACCGCTGCCCCAGACTACTGTGGGTCATGAGGCACTATTGTGTTGTATCTGTTTGTTTTCCGGGTATGTGATATTAATCCCAATGAGCACCACCACTGCGCAAGATGTAGCAGAAGCGTATATGGTGGGAGTGTATAAGAGATTTGGAGCCCAAGAGATGTTGAGGCATGATAGAGAACCAAGATTCATGAGTTCGGTTTTCAGAAGATTCAACCGATTGCTAAAACAAAAGCAGAGACATAAGTTAGCTTATCGTCCACAGGCCAATGGGAAACAGGAACGATCTGTGCAGACAGTGATCAAGGAAATCAAATGTTACATCACGGATCCGGAGCAGAGAGATTGGGATGAATATGTAGCCCCTTTGGAGTTTTCATTTAACACTTCGGTGGATCTACAGCATCGCCAAACCCCATTCTACTTGGTACATGGGTGGGAACCTTGAACTACGATGGAGGCGATGGTACCACCGAAAGATCAGTCTGTCACGGAAATTAATGCACTGGATTGGAGATTAGCCGTGAAAAAAAGGCACATGGAAGCTCAAGCGCAGGCAGCCATCATCGGAGAGCAAGTGGGTAAAGACAGAGCCCAACGGCATAACGAGAGAATTAAATTGAAGTTAAGTTCGAATAACAAAACCGCCTACCGCCCTGGATAGTTAGTCTGGCTGTATCACGATTTAGTCAAGCCAGGGTTAGTGAGAAAGCTGGATCACTTATGGCATGGTCCATATGTGGTGGACGAACGGGTGAACGACGCGGTGTACCGGTCGGTGATACCGACAACTGAGAGTCTAATATTCCCGTTAGTGCATATTGCTCGACTGAAGCCCTACATCAACAAAATGAGAAGGCCCCGTGATTCACACTACGGATGCATTGGAGTTAGACGAAGCGTTACTCCCAGAAGATTCCTGGTATAAATTGGGTAAAGACGATGAATGGGAAGTGGAATGCATAGTAGATTCTCGAGTGAAACAGCGGACAAGAAACGGGCGTCGGATGAAAGAATACCTTATCAAGTAGAAGGAAGCCGAGGAGATGACGTGGGAGCCTGAAGACAATCTCTCGTGTACCATTCTCTTGTATGAGTTTTATGCGCAGCGAGCTTGGGATAATCGGCATTATGCAGCCCAGAGAGCAGAAGAGGACCTCACTGCAGAGGAAGTATAGAAGCCTTATCGGAGGAGAAGAACGAAGAGGAATACGACGAAAGAAAAAGGGGATAACAAGAAATCAGAAGACACAAGGAAAGGAAGCCCCAGAAGATGTAGTACATCCCTATCACGGACACATGTTGGTTGTGATGAGTAGAATGCGGACCCGAGTTGGTTGCACTAGGGATAATCAGAAGAAACAGACAAACAAAAATATAAAAGAAAGACACATGTTCGAACAAATTGGAAGATGTTGGAATTTGTGCGTAATTACCCGACTAGCTATGTTGAATGGAGTGACATAGCTAGGTAATGAGAATGATATAAAAAGCGATGCCACGCGGGCGCGATGACTTGATGATGTGATGTGGAGATCATACGAAGAGATACCTACTATGGTCTAAAAGGTGAAAAACCTGTATGTCTGACATAAAGCACAACTAAGTAACGACAAACCAACGCAAGATCGTACGAAGAGATACCTCACGAGGTCCTAAAGGTGCAAAACCTGTACGGCGGCGACAAGATGATGCGAAGAGATGCCTATCACGGCCCAAAGGGTGAAAAACATGCACATCTACGGTAAAACACAACAAAGTAATAACAAATCAACGCAAGATCGTACGAAGAGTACCTCACGAGGTCCTAAGGGTGCAAAACCTGTACGGCGGCAACAAGTGTGAAAAAAAAAGAAAAAAACAAGCGAGCCACAGGGGCAGTAAACCTGAGTGTCGAGGGCGGATACGCGAAGAAATACCTAATTGGGATGTCAGTGGTGTGAGATTTGCCCAACAACCTCGAAAGACACTGAAGAGAAATACAACAACAGAGCTCGAACAGTGGCGGCAGAGCTTAAGTATGATGGGGGCAAGAAACGACGGTATAAACTTGCCCTCAGAGGTGTAACGAAGTTATCGAGCGGCCTGTTGCGCTAAGAAAGTGACACATATAAAGGGAAGAACAAAATGCTAGAATGCTAGGGGTGGAGGAACACTCGCTGGCTGGAGACATACATGACGAGCTGTTGGAAGGCTGAGTGCAAGTGTGGAGTTTTGAGGGCGCGCGGAGCACCCGCGGGAGCCAAGTATGACACACGTGGCTTTGAATGAAATGACTACAGAAATTTTAAGTGGAGTTTTTGGCCAATCACGTGATATATGGCCGTCCACGACAGTTCTGGTATACAAAATGTGACTCTACACGATATGGCCGTCCACGACAGTTCTGGTATACAAAAATTGACTGTACACGATATGTCCGTCCACGACAGTTCTGGTATACAAAATGTGACTGTACACGATATGGCCGTCCACGACGGTTCTGGTATACAAAGTGTGACTTTCCACGACATGGCCGTCCACGACAGTTCTGGTACACAAAATGTGACTGTTGACGATATGGCCCTCCACGACAGTTCTGGTATACAAAATGTGACTGTATACGATATGGCCGTCCACGACAGTTCTGGTATACAAAGTGTGACTGTCCACGACATGGCCTTCCACGACAGTTCTGGCATACAATATGTGACTGTACACGATATGGCCGTCCACGACAGATAAGTATACAGATATACGTCTGTATACAAGTCATGATATGACCGTCCACGACGGTTAAGTATACAAAATGTAACCGTCCACGACATGACCGTCCACGACAGTAAATCTCGGAGAGTGATTGGCCTAAAAGGTGGGTATTATGAACGAATCACGGCTGTTTGACTCATTAAAGTGCGAGAATTGGCTTACAACGGAGGGAGTTTACGGAAGTCACCGTCTCGAATTTGATCAAGGAGACGCACAATAGAAGTCTATAATAAACCTGTATTCGGTTAACCCGTCGGCGCCCTAGTATCAAAGAAGTTATTTTCTTTTGGAGAGTTATCAAGCGAACGAATTGGAATGACATAGGATGGACAACGTGGACACGATAGAAACATTGTTGAGATTGAGAATGTCAGGAGAATTAGCCAGCGGAATAGAACGCAGCGAAGATGGTGCCAACTTATCGAGGGACGTCCCTAGTAGTACATCCGAGTCACAACCTACGGCTGCACGGAGGTTTTCCCATACACGCTTTCCTAGATGGGCCAATAAGGAGAAGGATGAGCTAGTACGTATACAATGAGAGAGGGAGGATCAAGCGAAACCAGCTTCCGAGATAAGCGACTTGTACAACCACCGGTCTCAATTAAATGGATGGGCTAATAGAACTGAGGCTAGTGTCGAGATCATGCTAAGGCGATTGGGATCTAAACGAAAACGAGATAATGAGTGAACTGAAGAGGAAGTGAAGTGGTTGACAAATCTAATGGAACGGAAAACCAAGATCGATTACATAGTGGAACAGTATCCAGTGCAATTACCACAAGCTAAGAAAATACGCACCAAAGCATCTGTACAAAAAAAGATGCAAGCCTTGCGCCAAGAGAAAATAGGAAAGTCCCGAATACTATCATATGGAATTGATAGTCAATGTGAAAGCGGAAGAGGTGGCACGGGATGGAACCCACAAGAGGAGCTCAAATTGGAGGAGGCAATCGAACGTGGGGAAGAGGACGTGATTTTAATTGCTAGTAATTTACGGGATACGCTAAACACGAGCAGATCCAGAACTACGCTGAGGTCATATGAGAGTATCAGACGAAAACTTTATCGGCTAAAGTGCAAAATACAGAACGCCGAACACGCTTTTATGAGGTCATGCCCTCAGTTAGAACAAGAGCGTTATATGAACGTCGATGAAGAGCAGAATGTTATGGACTTGCGATGCCAGGGAGCCCAAATCCATCATTGGCAGTGGAAGGGGAAGCGAAAAGTGTAGCAAATGTTGGGGTGGCCCAATTTAAGTTGCAGAGCATTTCAGCTGATGATGTCAATATGTCCAAAGAGGTGGAGCTTGAAGGTGCAGTGGGAGAAACAAATAATGCAAATTCCGGTGAAATTTTCAAACAGCGAGAAACCGTAAAGGAACGACCATCGGAGCCAACTCCAAGAGAGGGACCATCTGATAGCACCAAAAAAGGTGATGGAGAATCAAGACGAGACGTCTCCACAACCATAGATGTAACAGAATCCACAGAAGATCCAGACTCGAGTCTTCATGAAGATAGCGAAGAGGAGCTGCCTTGTAGACAAGAGCTCAGCGGTCCCGAAGAGAAAAATAAGTGCGTCTCGGAAAGTATGGACCTTCCTGCAAGCATGGGGCATACCCATACAGAGATGCGTGGGGAAAATCTGAACAATCGTGATCGCACATCATCGGAAGTGAAAGAGAAGTCGGAACATATGACAGATGTCGTACTAACGCAGCGTGAATTGCAAAGAGTGTCGGCTGGAGATGTTAATATGTGAAAAAATGTGGGGATTGAAGGTACAGTACAAAAAGGAACAAGTACAAACTCCGGGAAAATTTTCGAACACCGTAAAACGGTGAATGAAGGAACATTGAAGCCTACTCTCAGAGAAAGACTATTGGACAGCACCTTAAATGATGTTAGATAATTAAGACAGGACAATCCCATAGTCATAGATTTGGCAGAATCCACGGCAGATTCAATTTCAAATCTTCAAGAAGGTAATGTAGAGGAGTCGTCCATCCAAAAATATGAGCTGTAGTGTAGACAAAATCTCTCTGCACCAAAAGAGGACCACAAGTGCGTCTCGGAAGATGTAGACCTGCCTGCAAATATAATGCAGAACTGTGATGGAATATGCGGGGGAGTTTTGAACAATCTTACTCCAATGAATGATACGAATGCAGAGACAGTTAAGACGGTGGTACAGAGGAAAGAAGAATATCGAATCTATACGTTTAAATAAGGACTTCACACAGCAGATTGTCGAGAGGTAGCGTGGTATAGTTTATGTAAACCTGGCTCAACGGCAAGGCAAGTGATAGCGCGTATGTCAGATATCGAAAGGAATTGGTGCCAGGAGGTAGAGAAAAGTACTATCAACCTAGGAGCTATCATTAATGAAATTCGGGCATTGGACTTGCACAGAGAAATTGGTATACGGCGACAAATCAAATCGATCACCCCGGAGGATACAAGGTACTCTTTGTTTGCTGTCACGCTATTGTTACGAGATTTAGAGTCTCCAGTAGTTTTTTTACGCGAATGTTGGGGTGGTGGTTATGGACCTTGCAGGGATGACCTGTGCAGTCTAAAGTATGATGTGACCATACCACAATTTCGATACCAAGGAATCTGCAGACATTGGCTATACGCAAGATATCGAGAGGTGTATGTGGATGATTTTGTGTATGTGAGAGATTACCTCCTTACTATGTGATTAGTGACACATCTGGATGCATTTTGGGCTACTAACCCTGATCATAATGGATGGACAACGGCTACGGTTGATTCACCATTAAGCTTCATGTGTTGTCATATGGCGTGAGGAAATGTTTAGCCAAACGATGGAACACGTACAACAATGATGGTGGTACCACGCATTCATGCCATTGATGAGAGGGATAATATACCAGCATGTAGCCGGAAACGATATGATGGAATATGTAGATACCAGTACAGAAGATTTGCAAAGATGGGACTATGGGCAACATGTGTTCCACGAGGCAACAAATTGGAATTCCTAGGCTGGGGGATAAACTGTTCGGTAGGATTCAGACATGTTATTTTAACCACCGCCCTGGGAGGACGCATTCATGAGAACATCCTTAAGTTACGATGTTTACCCAAAACTAACATTATGAAGTATATCCGAAGGTTCGGAGCGGTAGACAGGCTGACTAGAGATCCACCACCGGAGATATTGAATCTGATGGTTGAAAGAGAACCCGTTCAGTCTCTGGGAAATTCATCGGTAATGGCCGAGGCGGAACGAACAGCAGTTTATACAACATTTCAGCGCAGCTTGGATAGAGATCAAATGAAAGTGATACGTGCGGCATTAGAGACGAAAGGGATAGTGTTGGCTCGCGGTACATATGGATGTGAGAAGACTTCTACTATTACGGCTGTTCTACTATCCCTACTAGAAGTTTTTCCCATATATCGGATTGCCATCGTGTCCGAAACCAATGAAGCTATTGATGAAGATCTGAAAAGGTTGATGGATTCAAATCAGTTAAATCATCATGATATCATTCGGTTGGGAGGAATAAAAGGCACCATGTTAGCATCAGAGGCTAAAAAGTATCGACGAAGGTTTCTCTCAGAGATACTACGACGCGAGCGGCAAACATTGGAAAGGTGTGTGAATCGGAAGGAAATATCCCCCAGGTTGAGGTTGAAAGAGAAAGAGACATTAGATGGAGCACGTGTGATTGTTGCCACTTTGGCTCAATTGGGGCGACTCGAATGTGCGGTATGATGTAATTATCAATGATGATAGAGCGCAAACTGCCGAAGTGGCATTACTGCAAGCCATTAGGCCGTGGGTACAAGTGGTTATATCCGTGGGAGATCCATACCAACTTTTTGCGTACTCCCCTATGGATGAAAGACGGAAGCAGCGATTCCATAATGATGCCCGTCGCCATAAGGTTACGTGGGGTTTGATACATTCCATTGAACATAGCCGAGCGATGAGAAATATATCCCCTGCATTTCCTGGAGTGACCATGACGGCAGAGTTTAGGAGCCATCCTATGATTACGAGACTGTTACAAACGTTTTATACCTATACTATACGAGATCGATCCTATAGGTCACCAGATTACTTAGCATCAATACAGCTGAAGAATATGGAAACCCTTGATTGGGCTAAGCCAGAGGATCGTTACCCTTCTAGAGTGGGAAAAAGTTTGGTGAATTAACGGGTCGTGTGGATTAGCTCTCAAGAGTGGATTGAAGAACATGAGCGCACAGAATACAATCACAGAAATGTTATTGAATTGGCGACAGTGGTGCAGTTAATGGATAAAATACGGTCGGCTTTACAGGCGGAGTCGCGACTTTTGGGTACGGCTGTACAAAAGTCAGTGTTGATTATTTCCCCATATCAAGACCAAGTATCGGCTATGAGGAAAGAGTTAAGGTATTTGAATGGAGTATATGAAGACCATTTGGATATCGAAGTGGCTACTACTGATTCTAGTCAAGGCTGAGAGGCAGAAATCACTATTGTTACGATGGTGCGTTCCCATACTATAGGATTTATGGCAGGGAACCCTTCAAGATCGTTGGTATCACTCAGCAGATCACGTGACTACCTATTCATTGTGGCTGCGCGATATGTGTTCAAACAAGATATCGATTGGGATCGGATGATGGAAGCGTGCAAGAGATACGATACCCCCTGTTTTGTTTCTACTATGTCAGACAGTGAGGCACGTCACTATTTGAAGTGGAAATAGCGAAAATCTGATATTGAGGTGATATATAAATGGATTGTTTTCTTTTGCTCGCCTGCGCTGAAGCTGCGCAAGGGGCGGTTGTGGTGAAGTGGCTGGAGTCTCTGATTAAGTGTATATGAAAAGTATACATTGAGAGCATACGGATGACCGTCCACGACAGTTTGTGATGAAGTCGCTGGATTCTCTGATTAAGTGTATATGAAAGGTATACATAGAGAGTATACGGGTTACCGTCCACGACAGTTTGTCGTAATACGCGGTCATAAAAAGGTATACGGATGACCGTCCACGACAGTCAGCCGTCCATGAAGTAAATTTTCGGTATTGAAGCCAGTGCTGAAGTAACCAAGAAGTAACAAGACTAGAGGCAGATATAGGATGTCTTAGTACTTAACCAACCCTTTTCGACCCATACAAAAACTAAGTCTAAATACATCCCGAGGAAGCCTTCAAGTGAACGCGTGTTAAAGCGTGATAAAGAGCCTTTTGCGGTTGTCTAATCTAAGGGGCAGCCTGCATGTTATTTGGTAGGTGTCCATTTTAAGTAATTTTGTGGTAAAGTTCGGACGTAAGTACCAAGAACCTAGGAAGTTTAAGCAAGAGTAGTGTAGTCTACCGCTTCCTTGTGTTGTTTTTGAGTGGAAGTCTCGGAAATTTAAGTTCCTTCACGACAAAGGTCTGGGGAACTCACCCTCAACTCCACCCGCTGTGTCAGCTGTTATTTTGTAAAGGTTTTTTTGGGGAAAGTCTTCTCACATCTTCCCCCATTGGTCCACGTTTGGCCCCTAGAAGTTCGGCTGCAATAAGCGCCCCATGGGAACTCTAGGCGGATTTTTAGTGGAAACTGTCGATCATCCCGTAGCTGATCGCCCCCCCCTTTCGTAGGTCTAGGCTAAGAATACATTTCGATAGGGTATTCTGTTAGCTGATTAAGACTCCAGAGGCTCCGTGATCGGGTGGTGATGATTTCCGCGGCCTGATCAAGTACCCCTCCACTGATCACCACAAGCTCATCGATATTTAACTGTGCTTTGTGATCAACAACTCGCAGATCGCGCCAACTTGTACAAAATCGACTACATTGATCATTGACTCTGATCATCCCCTGATCAAAGGCCGGCGGTCCTGATCATCGACTTTTAGCGCCTGATCAATCCTGATCAAGTCTGATCACTACTGATCAAACCCGATCACACCTGATTCAAGCTTGATTGTACCTGATCACGCCCAATCAGCACATAGGACGCTTCGGTACAAGTTTCCCTAATCTTGCATCAAGGAATTGTCGCGTTTACATCCCCTCCACCTGGAGAGCGACCCGCGCCCAAGCCGTCGGGTACACAAAGTCAGCAGAAACACAAGCAGTCATGGACAACCGGAAGACCCCTTCGTTAGTCGGCAGTCCGGGCGCCGTGGTACCGCCTGATCAAGCCTCAAAAACTTTGATCAGCCGCTCCACCACAATTGTGCGCGTGCCCGGATCTTTGGGCTCACCGCGATTCTACGCAAGATGGCGCTGATGCGGAAGTGAAAGCGGAAGCAGAAGCAGATTGAAGATAAAAATGGAAAAGGAGGAGGTGGTTGTGACTATGGAAGGCAGTTCGCCGTCGTCACGTCTGAAGAAGAAAGGAAATGCTGATCATCAGGACCTGGGGAGGTATCCTGATGTGATAAAGGAGGAGAAGCCTCTACTACCTCCCAAGGCTCCTTCGGGAGCCCCTGCGGATCATAACGCAAGTTATGATCCGCCAATACATGTTTACATAATGATCCGGACTGGAAGCGGGTGGTGACGTATTACAAGACCGACCAACCGAATGCGTTGTTGAATGCGCCTGGGTCGTCGAGCGACGAAAGTCAATCAAGTATGCCGCCATCAGAATCTGATTTTGTGAGGACTTTTTGCAGAAAAGTTTACAAGGGAGAAATGGAAGATTTCTTATTTACTGATTCGATCATGAGCCTACTCGGGGTCACGATCAGCAGAAAGATGAACGGACCAGTCGATCAACCAGTGACGGAGAGGAAGGACAGGTTAGTCCGGTGGCATTTAAATGGTGACGCTGTCGCTCTTTCGGTTACATTTGATACTGCTCCACGAGGAGAAAACATCCGACTTGTTTTTCTGGGGAAGAATCGGTGATTTCTCACTCGTTTCCACCCGGAACATTCTAGGTGCAGATTCTGCAAGCTCAGCAGCTGCATGTGAGTCCTAGTGTACACGATCATGCCACTGGTCATCAGTCTGCTGTTACGTATGCTACAAAAAGGGTCTATTCAGTGTATGCACGCTGTATTCTGGATGAAGGCACGCATATGGAGCAACCCTTCCGTGGACTCGACATGTCACAAGTTGAAACGGCACATGACGCCGTATCTGTCTTGTCGCCTCCTAAATATCCTCGCCGTCCATTTAAAGGAACGCGATTCTTTCGGGGGTTGAGACGTGCAGCTGGCATCTCGGGAGAACGGTCGAGAACGGGCAGTAGCAGCATTTGGGGATCCGAGTGGATGTGTCACAAATATTTGCAAGTGTATACCCGTGAGTCCACGAGATGGCGATCATCACGTTGGATTACTGAATCCGCCTGATCCAGTAATCTTCGACTAGCATTTCCAGCTGTGCGCGAGGGTTCACGTATTTCTCGTAGGTGGAAGCAGTTGCATGGCCTGGAGCAGAGCATAGTGTACGGAATGGAGAAGAATCGAGAAGGAACCACGTGACGATGCGGTGCCAGTCGCTGCGTCCGTACAGAATGGCGTGTCTTGACTAAGTAAACAGACGCGAGAAAGTGAACGCTCCGTTTTGCGACTGGGGGAGTGAATGACCGAGGCTATTCGTCCGAGTGGCACTGGTCATGGCGCTTACGCGTAAATTGGCGTTGAAGATTGAACAGGAAGGCATCAAGCTGTGTAAATATACAATCGTGTGGCCCCCGGCGCAACAGCATACGATCAAGAACATGTCCATTGTGGGTGGCCAAAGTATTGAAGACGAAGGCTTTTGTATTCGCGAAGGCGTGGATATTATCATTGTCACTCCGGGTCGTCTCATGGATTGCCCCGAAAGCCACTACTTGTTGATCAACAAGTGCAACTACATGGTGCTGGATGAAGCGGATCGCATGATTGATATGGGCTTTGAACCCCAGGCGGTTGCCGTGTTAGAGAACATGGTCTCCATGTTAAAATCCAAAAATGAGTACGAGATGGAGAAGCAACTGACGTTGGCCAATGGCGCGAACTTCGTGCGAGCTACGCCACCGTTTCCGTGTGACCACCATGTTTAGTGCACCATGCCTGTCGAAGTCGAGCGCTTGGCGACGACGTTTTTATGGCATCCGTCCATTGTCAAGATAGAGGACGACGATTCGGGCGAGAATAAGCGCATTGATCAGCAGGGATGTTCATGAACCCTGGCAAGAAGCGGCTGAAGCTCGTGGAAATCTTGCGGGGGATCCTGAGCGCCCACTCGGTGCCCGTGCCGCGCTCGCGCAAGGAAAAGGTCGTGGTTGGCGCCAAGATTATCTTGTTTGTGAACGTTAAGAAAGAGTGTGACGCCGTGGCCAAGGTTTGTGGTGCTTTCGCCTGATCCGGTTTTTAAAAAAGAGAGAGGTCTTTCCTCTGTGAAGAAGCACTTTGAAAATCTCCACTTTAGGCCGGACTTTATGCTGGCCATAGCTGAATTTTTGTGTGGCGTTCCCGGACAAGAAAGTTTGGGGAATGATCAAGCATCTTGATTATGCTGCTGACCAGGTCATGTGCGAAGATTGTATTCTTTCTGCTATTTGGTCTAAAACTTGCCAATCGTCGATATTCCTATCTCAAGTGCTAGCAGTAATTGCTCTTGTTGTTTTGGTGTACGAAAAACGAAAGGATGAAATGGATGAATCATCTCCAACCGTTCTAATGGAATGTGCTACGAAATAACTGGACATCATGGGGCGAATGACGTCAAAACCCTATTTACGCATGGCTCGAAGAGCAGAGTTGCAGTGTCTTAAGATATTTATTCGTCTCGACTCGTGAAACTTTAGTGTCTTTGAAGATACAGGTGTCACTGGACTCACTGATTGCGACAAGGTGGAGGACAATCTTTCGGCACATTTACAAGACCTTAGAGCTTTTGGTAGCCGCACCGATCGAGGGAGAGACGACACAAGATGGTGGTAGATCCTTCTGAGTACCTTGATGCTTCCTATGTATCGCTAGTGGCCGTAAAAATGAACTCATTCCTGTCGACATACAGTGCGTGCGGTAAGCAGTGTTGGAAAAATGGCGGTCCTACGCGGGGTCGACGGCTCCTCAAGTTGTCATTAGCAGAAATAGGAGTGATTCGCAAGCTCACTGAAATGATGGGCGATAATACGTGCTTGTTGGCTGCTGTCGTTCGTGGCTCGGCCTCCTGTCTGGAGCTTCATGAATTGATGGTAAAAGATTTTCCTGGTGACGTACCCGAGACGATAAGAAAAACGCTTCGTGTGTGCAATTGGAAGCAGGGACGCAGGTCGGGAGGAAGTAACTACGACCTGTTACAGAGGACTCGCGATCATCGTTTGCAGGATCGAGGCACGGATACTCACGAGTACATGCCTTGCACTCACGAGGGCTCGTGTGACTCGGCGGGTTGCTCGTGTATTAAACGCGATCATATGTGTGAAAAAAGCTTGTGCCTGCGCTCGGGACTGTCCAAACAGGTTTGTAGGCTGTTTCTGATCGCCTGGTGCGTGCCGTACGAGCAACTACCCGTGCTTTGCAGCGCTACGCGAATGTGAGCCTGATGTATGCGTGTCATGCATGGCCAGCGAGTTGGTCGTGGCGGTGGCGCGAGGTTCCAGCAGCAATGTAAAGTTAATATGTGGTAATGTGAATGTGATTCGACGAAAACATAAACGCTTGGGTATGGGCCTTTCGGCCATTCATGGGTATGGAATGTATGCGCGGGAGGCAAAAGCTTTGGTCTACGCAAAAGTTATCGTATTGAAGATGACCCAATTTGGCGCTATGCAGCCAGTGCAATACCGAATAGAGACGAGAACGGTGTCGGGGAGTTGACGAAGGAGCATGAGCTACGGGTTGGCAATGTGGCCGATGACGAAGTGGCGGAGTATGTGTTGTGACTTGTGATTGGTCGCCTAGGCGACTTTTAACAGGTGGGTTACAAGCGCTAAAGAGCGAGCTTGGCTTTCCCCAGGCGTACACGGCCTACAGTGAGTTGACAAAAAGGACGACTCGAGGAAGCGAACAAATGCCAGTTTGGATACTATTAAAAAGATTTCTCAAAGCAGAGAACGTGCTGCGGGTCCTGACGTCAGAGCCATGGTGAAATAGCTGAAGTGAGCGTCCATATCAAAGGGCACGCACATGAAATGATTAAGTCGTCGATTGCAGCCATCGATCAGCATCTTTGAGTCAAATATTCGTGATGGTCTCCGGCGAGGCAAGTTTGCTGGCACGGGACTGCGCGCGACGGACTCATACAGTGAACTTGTGGATGAATTTCGAAACTGTTTTTGTCGGATACGTTATATTTATACTTTTCATGATCGTGCCGGTGACCACCCGCTTCCGAATAGGCGCATGGACCCCGTGTACCCCCGTGTTCAATTGGCACCGCTCATGCCTCCACCCGACTAGCAAGTTGCTTCTCCAGTTTCTTCGGACGAAGACGTAGTCTATTTGGGCACGGAAACAAAAGGTAGTAAGAGGTTTGTGGACATTGCAGAAGATCGTAGTGCCCGGAAGAAGCATGTACCAAGGGGAGTTGGGTTGTTTCGTCTCGAGAATAGGAACAACATGATTGAAGGAGACTGGATGGACACCGAGGAAGAAACCGTCGCCATCTGCTAGACACACGGATACTTTGGCGTTTTCACGACAGAGCTCTCGGCAACTTTATTGCGTTCGGGCTCGAGCATGTGCCTTGGGTATCATAAGTCTAATACGCACACAGCTTTGATAAATTTCAAGCGCGAGCGGAACATGTCAACAAAAGCTCATTGTTCTCAAGAGCTTGATCGCAGACAGTATGGGCTTCGTCAAGGTGCCCGATACGCGTGATCTAATATTGATGGAGGTTTTTGGATAAAGAGTGTCGTCACTTCTGCAGAAGAAATTCGGGAGTACTGATGACAACGAGCAAGAAATCAAGTCATAGCGTGACTTTGAGATACTTAAAGTGGAGTGCCATTGCAAGACCTTATGGAATCAAAACGACCGAGTTAGTTGGCCGAAAATGATGAAACGAATGAGCACCAAAGTCTGTGGAAAACAGTGGATATTGTTCCGGTTATGTAAACCCCAATGCATCCATTCGGGCAGCACTCGTGCTTCACCCGCGGGTCCACTTTTAATAACTACGATATCAATGCGGAGGATATCGTGGCCACTCTCATAGACCAGCACGCAAGTGCTGCGTCGGCACCCCCCAAGTGTATTATGATCCACGTTGACAACTTTTACTGGACGGGCGTGGATAACACCAAGGATCGGGATACGCGGTTCGCCACGACGTTTGAAGCAAAGTACAGTGGCGCAAACATTAAGACCGTGCCGTTTGTTAATGTCGTGGTGAACCACGACCATGGTGGTGCGAGTTTAATTTGTTCGGATGAGAAAGGCCTTGCACAGTGTGCGTCGGCGGAGGATTTAGTCGCGGCACTCAAGAACAAGTTTGCGTTGCAAGCCGAGTACACGAGACCGAACGATAATCGGTGGGTTTTGAAGGACCACTTATACGTCTACTCGATGGCCTATGAGGCTTCTGGTGTCAGCATTGACATTTTCAATGTTGACGCTGGCGATGTCACGACCCACGGCGCGCAGCAGACGTGCTATTAATGCTACGGCTACTCGGAAGGAAAGGACAAGCTGTGCAAGAACGTTGCTCGTGGGGATAAACTGTGCGCAGGGGGACACGGACATGCATGAAGCGTGTTTCAAGCAATTTACAGAGTGGAGTAACGACTCGCG
This sequence comes from Peronosclerospora sorghi, assembly GCA_026184515.1. Taxonomy (NCBI): domain Eukaryota; phylum Oomycota; class Peronosporomycetes; order Peronosporales; family Peronosporaceae; genus Peronosclerospora; species Peronosclerospora sorghi. The sequence continues at coordinate 506,687 of CM047592.1, read as the reverse complement.
GCAACAGCTTGCCAAGTAAGTCGCGGCGTCCAACGCAACGTGGAAGATAGTGAATAGCCACTACTCGCCCTACGCGCAATACGATGAAGCGGGCATGAAAAAGTGGTTTGACATCCAGCAAGACGCGGGCTTCCAGCTCTGGCTCAATGGCCACACGCACGTGGAAAACCACGACTACTCGTCCACGCTTCAGGTGCACTTTGTGACCAATGGCGCGGGTGGCGGGATCCAAAAGGAATCGGCGAGTGGGATCCCCGATTTTGCCAAGTCATCGGTCGAGACGGTGTGGGCCTACGGTGGGCACGAGTATGGCTTCATGTCGGTCGAGGCGTCTGAGGAGTGGCTCAAGTTGCAATACCACACGACTGATGATTCGTGACATTTCAAAAGAGCTTTAAAGCGACCAAGATTGGCGACGTGGCGACCAAACACTGCTGGTACATTCCAATTGATGGGGCGTCAGGCAAAGAGTGTTGAGCGTACAGAAAAACGCAGGCCGACGGACGCACACGTACCATACCCTACCCTCGACGGGGTTCTGGTAACCTGACAACGTGGGAACGCGCGTTGGACGAAAAGATGTGGATGAGGAATCTTGCTGACGACAATGACGCAGCGATTCGCCGCGCCAACTATGTGGTCGAAGAACTGTTCTAAGATCCTCTCGATAGCGAGTAATGCTCGATAGCGACGTGTACGAAGAAACCACGTAATCCATTGATCGTGAAGCTTGTTCAGAAGCGGATTAAAGCCATGAGAGCAGCGATAATGTGGTGGTCGATGATCAAACGCTTGTTCTTGGAGATGGCCTCATCTTGGTTTGACACGGTGTCCTCAGCGGCCTTCAGCTCGGCTCGGAGATCGCTGACCGTAGCACGGACATGATCACGCAGGGGCGCAATCTTTTCCAGGAACCTCTTGATCTCCTCCTCGCGATCAGCAATAGACTGATCAAGTGATGAAACTATCCATGATCGTCTGCAGGATCGACTTGATGAGGAAAATGTGGAGACAACCAGATCGATGAGGACATGATCAATGGCATGGTCGATGGCGCCATGATTGACGAGTAGTGACTACATGATCGACGGTGTCATGATCGATGGTTGCCAACATGAAAATAAGGGGCGATCGATGGGTGCCAACGGTGCCAACGACATGATCGATCCCCACCCCAACCGCTGTACGGCTGGGACGCGGCTCAGGGGCGGCTGTGGTGAAGCATATTATAAATTTTGCGGTACCATAGTTGGTGCAGTAGTCAGTATCATAATTGGTACAATAGGCGATATATTAGTCGGTATCATAGTTGGTACTATAGCCGGTACGACTGTTAACACAACAGTCAGTAAAACTGTTGGCACAACTGCAGCGAACATGGACGGGGCATAGACGGGACATCTGGGACGAAGCGAAAACTAATACAGTTACCTAACGGGTACCTAACGGTTAGCGACGGACGACGGATAAATCAGGTCGACTGGTCGACGGAGTACGTAGGGATCGACAGTTCTGATTGGTTGATTTTAGGTACTTGGTAGTTTTAGGGATATAAGTGATAATAAAGTTCTCCTTTTGCGTCCGATCGATAAGATCACCGAGGTGGAGGCGTTAGCGCCTCCCTCTCTTTTGCACACGCACCCTTTACGTCCCGGGCGGGAGCACGTAGTGCACTTTTTGGCCCACCGGCAGACGTAAAGGTCTGGGGAACTCACCCTCAACTCCACCCGCTGTGTCAGCGGTTATTTTGTAAAGGTTTTTTTGGGGAAAGTCTTCTCACATCTTCCCCCATTGGTCCACGTTTGGACCCTAGACAATCGGTGCAAGAAGCGCCCCATGGGAACTCTAGGCGGATTTTTACTGGAAACTGTCGATCAGCCCGTAGCTGATCGCCGCCCCCTTTCGTAGGTCTAGGCTAAGAATACATTTCGATAGGGTATTCTGTTAGCTGATTATGACTCCAGATGCTCCGTGATCGGGTGGTGAAGATTTCCGCGGCCTGATCAAGTACCCCTCCACTGATCACCACAAGATCATCAACTGCGCTTTGTGATCAACGACTCGCAGATCGCGCCAACTTGTACAAAATCGACTACATTGATCATCAACTCTGATCATCCCATGATCAAAGGCCGGCGGTCCTGATCATCGATTTTTAGCACCTGATCAAGCCTGATCACTACTGATTAAACCCGATCACACCTGATTCAAGCTTGATTGTACCTAATCACGCCTGATCAGCACATAGGACGTTTCGTTACAAGTTTCACCAATCTTGAATCAAAGAATTGTCGTGTTTACATCCCCGCCACCTGGAGAGCGACCCGCGCCCAAGCCGTCGGGTACACAAGGTGAGCAGAAACACAAGCGGTCAAGGACAACCGGAGGACCCCCTTCGTTAGTCCGCAGTCCGGGCGCCGTGGTACCGCCTGATCAAGCCTCAAAAACTTTGATCAGACGCTCCACCACATTAACGTGTGCGGAGGGTAAGGGGGCACGAAAGGCCCAACCCAAGAGGGAATCTGGTGAACACTCCCACATAGACAGAGTGGGTGGAGCCATATGCAGCGACCTCAAAGGTCCAATTGCACCCAGAGATCGCCGCGGAAATCGCTATCTCGTTGTGTTTGTGGATAATTTCTCGTCGTACGTCCGCGTTTTTCCAGCAAAGACTAAAGACCAAGCTGCCAGAAAATTTGAACATTTTTTAGCGTGGTTCGAAAGAGAATTCAACTGCAGAATACATGTGCTACGAACTGATTGAGGCCTTGAGTACAAGAACGTGGAATTCGTTTGTAAAAAAACTGTAACTAGACGCCAAGTTACGGAACCAGGATGTCCGGCGTGAAACGGAAAAGCGGAGAGACTAAACCGAACCATATTCAACATGGTTCGGTTTAGTCTCCGCTTTGGTTCGGTGCATGGTATTTTGGTCGGGAGTACCGTTAACGTACTGGTCTGAGGCGGCTGAGTATGCTGCGTACATACCCAACCGTGCTCCCACCCGTGCAAATCCTGGGAGGAAGTCTCCATACGAGATGCTGACGGAGATCAAACCAAAAATTAACGATATTGTAGCTTTTGGATTGCCGTGCATGGTGTGGCGCGACCCTGGGAATAGACGTTGACGTTGAAGAAGAGAGATGAAAGAGCTCTGATTATAGGAAAAGGTGATGAAACAAACTATTTCAAGGTTTGTTGCTGAAGGATCGTGTGGTTACGACTACACGGCACATTAGCCAAATTGAGACGTTGGATACGAAGGCTAGCGAACAAGTTACAAAGGTGTTAGCAGGTGAAGATCCTACGATGAATGAGGATGAACCAAGTGTGGCAGATCGAGTAGAACATGACGTGGAGCAGCAGAGTGACACTGAAACAGGACGTTCAGAAGGTGCACGCATACAAGTGCAAAGTGCAGAAGCAGAAGTGGTGAAAGAACAAGACGCGTAGTGCAGGAAACCCGTAGTTTTAAGTAATACAGGGACTCACTCAAGAACAAGAAAGTCAGGAAGAAGTCTGGCGTGGAAGGAGCTACAACCACGGAACAAGAAGCGGACAAGGTGACCGAAGGAGTGGATCACGCGTTAGCAGTATATGCGGTGATAGGACCGGATGATGTAGGTACCAGACCGAATTATGCAGAAGATCCAAGAAGTTAGGTGTTGAAGCCCACAAGAAAGATGATTCCGTCAAGTGGAAAGAAACAGAAGACGCAGAGTTACGAGAGTTGGAGGAGATGGACACATGGGAAGTTTTCAAGTGTCCAATCAGCCGGGATATACCAACTAAGTGGGTATATAAGACCAAGATCAAGGCAGACGGAGCGATTGAGCGATACAAGGCGCGTTTGGTAGCGCGCGGGGACCAGCAGATTTACTGAAGAGATTTTTTGTTCACGTTTTCGACAGTAATGGATCTCAGTAACGTGAAGGTGGTAATAGCGATGGCTCAAGTGTGGAATGTGCCAGCGCGGCACGGTGATGTTCCGATCGCATATCCAAAGGCTCATGCAGAACAAAATTTCGAGATTTTCCTCAAGATACCTCAAGGCATGAAGATTCAAGATGTTGTGTTACAGAGTTTCGATGTGGAATCAACTAAAGGGCTGGCTTTACGTTTAAAAAGGAATTTGTATGGATTGAAGCAGACAGGGCGCATGTGGTACGAGTTGTTACGGAAGACATTATGTGATTTAAAGTTCGAGCAATGCATGACCGACACGTGCATATTCTCTAGGAAGGATGTTGAAGGTATTGTTATTGTTGGAGCTTACGTGGATGATTTGTTAGTGAGAGGTACGAAGGTCGAATTGGTAGATAAATTTTTCAAGACAATGCAAGTACTGGAGATGAAGGATCTCGGACCGGTAGAGAAGTTTTTAGGCATACGGATTAGTGGAAACCAAGAAAACGGATACACGATGGACCAAGAGGCGACGATCGATGAACTGCTGACCCAGTTCAATATGGAACGCGCGAATTCAGTGCAACTACCGATTAAGAGCTCAAGTGATGAAGCTGATGTTGATAAACTTTTACCCAAGGATGCGGTGGCTGGTGTACCAACACAGAAGATGTTTCAGTCGATAGTGGGGAGCCTACTATGGATCTCAAGATGTACAAGGCCGTACATCTCATTCGCGGTGCACAAGGTCATAAGGCGCATGCATGCACCAACTCAAGGTGATTACAAGTTGGCGAAAAGATTTTGCGATACCTGAAATGGTCGAAGGAGCTGAAGTTACGTTTGGAGTGCAAGTCGAGAGATGAATCAAGTTTGCAGTGAGTGGGGTATACAGACGCAGATTTTACCGGAGATAAGCATGATCGAAAGAGTGTTAGCGGATGCGTGATGTTTTTGAATGGAATGGTTGTTGGCGGGACATGTAAGAAGCAGGGTGCAGTCGCGTTGTCAACCGCAGAGGCGGAGTTCGTTGCAGATGCCGTCGGTGGCAAAGAAGTGCTAGGTTTGAAGCATCTACTTGGTGAGATTGGTGTATAAGTGGAGATGCCGATGATTTTACGCATGGATAATCAAGCGGCGATACGACAATTAGAAGACGAAGCAAGCGGTGCAGCGTCCAAGCATGTGGACGTGAAGCTCACGTTCCTGAAAGACTACGTCAAGCGCGAAGCGGTGAGACCGCTGCACTTGGCCAGTGATGACATGATCGCAGATCTTCTGAAGAAGTCACTGTGTGCAGTGCGGGTCTCACGCTTACGCAGCAAGATTGGATTGGGCTGATGATGAGTTGTATATGAAGTGGCACGATGCTCGCGGAAGGAGTGTTGAAAGTTTGTCGAGCTACGCTTGTGTGCAAGCTGCATAAAAATTTCAAGTTGTGCGCGATCATTGTGGCCATTTTTTGCTTTTATGCATTTTTTAGTACTTTGGACTTTTATCTTTATATTAAGTTTAGGTTAGGTTCTTAGGTACGCATTTATAGTTAGTATATCTTTTACCGTTTAAGTCGCTTTACATCCTGCCCTCGTGCGCACCTACCCTGATCAGGTAGGTCGCTGCTTCTTTACAAGAAACTTCCGTCCCAACGGCGGTCAGGTACTAACGGTCTGAACTGCCATTTAAGAAAGTTACACACGCCCCCAACTCGTGTCAACTTTTTACAGTCCGTGCATTCCTGGAGATAGTCTGATACCAAATTTGGTGATGCATAAATTGATTCTGGTGATATCAGGAAATAAATTTGGTGGTCAGAAATATACTTGGTGATCCAAAAGCCTTTTTGGTAATAGAAAAATATATTTGGGGGTGAAAAAATATTTTGGTGATGGGAAAATGAACTTGGTGTTGGGAAAAATATTTCTGGTGATGAAAAGAAAGTATCGCCGAAAAGAAGGCGAGGACTCATCGGAAAGCGTCCAAGACAACGTTATGTTTGTAGACTGCACCTTTGCAACGAGCACGTGCTCGAGTGAGCGTATGTCGTGTCTAATAGAAGAAGGGAAAGACCCACTATTTCATATGACTGAAGCCCATCAAGAAAAGAAGAAGGCGAATTTGTTACAACACGGTCATTTTTGTGAGGTGAAATGGTCAACCGGTTTGGTTGATTTTTCGTCCTTTTTTCTGAAATCGACTAGTTCCGAGCTAGTCGATTTCGTTTATTGCAAAATGGACTGGTTTTCTTTCGCGAAATAGCCTCCCTCTCCCCTAACCCCAGGCACACACGTCAACCACTCAACCTCCTCCTTTGGTACGTACAGTACGAAGAAAATTAGTCCGACTAACAAAACATATCCGTTCATTCCCGAAACCGATCTACTTGCGCGGTCAATGCCTAAGCTATCAGAGAGGCGGAGACACCTGCGCTCGCTGAACCATGCTATGGGTGCAGCCCTGACGTTGAGCAACCTGGACCTGGTGTGCTTGCTTGTTCAAGTGCTGGATGCCATAGATAATAGCCGCTACTTGATGCAACGATTACCGCAAGATCACCCGTCGCTTGGGCACGGTGTACCTGAATTTTGCGCCTCCCTGAAAACGAGCTCAGACAGGTACAAACTTGATAATCTGCTTTATCTACCACATCTGCCGAATGTTTGACACGCCTTTTGGAAGGTGATACGGACCGATCGGCAGACATTCCTACGTCTCGTATAAGAAATTTAGGATTGTGGAATGTTCCAGATCCAGTCAAAGAACGCGCAAGCGCCCGTTGCCTTTCAGCTCATAGTCACACTTGTGCGTCTGGGTCATATTGGAAATGGCGGCGCAGTAGGCCAAGTTCAAAGACAGTTTCGCATCGGTGCCGGTACAGTCTGTCTGTACACCGCACGTGTTCTCACAGTGCTTATCACCATCAGCGCACGATGGCTATCCAGGCCCAATGCAGAACGACGTTGTAAAATTTCCGAAGTCATGCCAAAGTAAGGATTCCCAGTATGCGTCAGTTCCGTTTATGGCACCACCATCAAACTTGACAAAAAGCCGGGAAAAGATTGAAGCTGTATTGGGATTGCAAGAAGCAAAACTCCGTGGCAGTGCAGCTAGTCTGCGATTGTGACCCGCGATTCACATTTTTCACATGGGAAATCTCGGTCGCTGCCAAGATAGCAGTGTATACAAGCCAAGAGGCCTCCATAGACGCCCGCGAGATTTTTTCTCACGGGTATTACCTTCTGGCCGAATTCGCATACGCGGCAGCAGACACGGTGATGCCCGAATACAAGCCTCCGACAACAGTACTTAAAATCCCGATTGTCGGGAATGTCCATCTCTCCCGACAATCGGGATTTTAAGTACTGTTTGACCAAATTGCGGGTCCAAATTGAGCATGCCATCGGGGTGATGAAGATGCGGTGGCACTCGTGCATTAAGATGCGCAGACGTCTGAACTGAGCAAGCGACATGCGGCACTCATTAGGTGGGTTCTTGCTTTCATTATTCTCCATAACGTCCTCGCCCACTTCGCCCACTTGGGCTATCGGTGGGCGGACCTTTCAGAATTCGAGGAAGTGGAACTAGACCATAAAGAGGAACGCGCGAGAGATGACGTAATCGAAACCACGCTGACGCAACAAATGACCGAACAAGAGTACAGCCGACCCCTCTTGCGCTTGGCCGTGAAAATGATGTCATACTGCCGATATCGTGAAAACTCAGTCTTCCACATATCCAGTGTATCCTTAACTCGCAGGATCAGACCTTCGACCCCCGTACCAACACCACATACTTACTTGTTAAGTGTCTTTCACAGACCTTCTTTACCTTGATTTTTTATTAGTTGCTTCTACTCAGATTTTAAGTTGTTCCAAACCATACATTCCTACATATTCCAAATGATCGAAGATATCTTTCAGAGCGGCGAAGTGCTCCGGTCCATTGTTTTCAAGAAGCCTCAACTTAGCGTCAAAACTTTTCCTCCAACACCTCCAGCCTCTTTTGTTCATAGTCTGCATCCGTCTTGCGGCGCTCTATCTCCCGCTCTTGTCGCTGTGCCTCGGTTTTCTCTATGATTGCGCCCCATTGCGATTCGTGCTGGTCGTGCGGATCCGGGTGGCGCGCACCGACTACGTTCCATTGTCGAGCGCCCGTTTATGAGTGCAAGTGGCGCTGGCGGTGGTGCTTGTAGACGATGTTGGCCTCGTGCGCGTGTCCTCTGCCGTGATGCGGGCATTGCTGACCATGATTCCCTCCTCCCCATCCTCAGAAGTTGTCTCTCTTCATCATTAGGAGTTGTAGCCCGCTCTCCATCCTCATCGTCCGAATTAGCCGTTGGGTGGTCCGACTTTTCCCCGATACATCATCCTCATCGGGAGTGTCGCCCAGCGTGGCGCCGAAGTCGTTCTCTGCTGCGGTTGAATCAAAATGGCGAGTAGAGCGGCGTCCAGATTCTGGCCAAAGATGCTGTTCATGCGTTAGTTTAGAGGGTACATGCTCTCCAGTAAGACTGCGTTGCTCAATACGCCCCATCGTCGATGGTTGTCCTTTACGTCAAAGCCTGTCTGGTCTGATTCGTTGCGCGCCTTGAGATAGACCTTGTTGTGGGTCATGAATCTCTTTTTTGCTTGATCATGCGTTGAGAAGAATCGCCCGGCGGCACTCTTGTTAAGAATATAGACCAGTGCCTCCCATCCCTGACGTGGTACGCGGGCGGTACCCATCTGGGTCGCGTCCGATGAGTCGAAGAATGTGGCATAATTGTCGGGTTTTTAAAAAAAGATGGCACATCGCTCTTGGTTTTTTCGCGCCGAATCTGGCCGTTAGCGACGCGTTCGCCGTACTGCAAGAAATCAACACCACCACTGCCGCGGCCCAAACCGCGGCCACGAGCCGGAATTGTTGGTGTCGATGTTGAGGATGAGACAGGGCGCGCGGCGGGTGTACACGTCGAGGACATGCCACGGGCGGAGATGATCCGTGTCGATGTCGAGAATTGACGGCCGTTGTGATCGAGGCAGGGCGCGCAATGTGAGGTTGTTGGGACGGTGGTTGCCAGGAGGGTGGAGGAGATATGTGCAGCGGTTGTGCAGCTGTGGAGAGTCACGGGGAGATTTTAAGGGAGAGGCAGAGGAGGCTCTGACATAAACCCTCAGAACTGAAAGGGAAATTTAAATTCTGAAAATAGACAACAAATTTCCTTAACATGGCGAGGGGAGATTTCTCCCTGAACCGTTCGGTTTTGGCAACGTTCTAAGAAATGCTCGTCCCCAATTTCGGATGAAACCGTTCTCCAAAATCACCCATCTTTGGAACTCCCTATCTATATGCTTACGATACATGGACACTTCACTCCCTAAAACCATTAAGAGATATATGGTCACTTCCAAGTACATATTATATTTTAGTATTTGAATTATTGAATGGTCATGCGATGCGATAAGTGCGATTGTAATGGCGAGATACTGCAGGATCGGCGGCGTGACGTCTTCTGGGGCGATCATGTCCTTCATATCGGCGCGTAAAGATCTCCAGAGCTCCGCAAACGCCGCAGTGCACGTAGAAAAACCGTACTTCGTCGCGAGAGCGTCATGCACCGATAGAAAAACCACTGGCGCTTCAAGGCAGTGTGTATAGGCTCTAAGGCTTCTCTACTCTCATCTAGCGTAAGGCTTCAGCGTGTCGGACGTCGGCTGTTGTATTTTTTTGAAGCCGATAACATGTATACCGACCATTTATTCCGACCATATCTCGAGATCTCGAGATCGGCCAAATACCGTTCAAACACTCCTCCAATCGGCGTATTTTGTTCTTTCTTTCCGACAATAGTTTTTTTAATCAATATTGCGAGTACTAAACTTTTAACCCCTAAAATTTTTTTCTAAAAATAGGAAATAGATATATTTATTTTGGGTCTTGCTAACTTACATACCGTATGTACGTACATACCCCCCTAAACCCTAAACCCTGCCGGCTAAAAACAGCCGATCAAAGGGGGTATGCACGATACATACGGTATGTAAGCTCGCAATCCACATTTATTTTTATACAAATCTAACTATTAGAGTAAAATTAACATGTAGCCTATGTCTGATGAAGTTAGTGATATCGGACATTTGTTTTGTGGTGGTCTAGTATTGTCGTGGTCGGGTGAATTTGGTGCAGTGTTTAGTTTCTAAAGCCAAACGAACAAAATTTGCACTTAAGAGTGTATTCAGTACTGATAAATATAATCTTCATGAATGTCTGCCTTTCGTTGTCACAACAAAGATGCGAGGCCGATGCTCACAGATTTCCGCGAATTGGTCAAGTCAAGGTTACCCTCCGCTCCATCCATATATTCCACTTCACAGTCTCCGCTGTGACGAAATGATGGACCACGTCCATATAGACGAGAAATTGTTCTATGTTGCAAAGGACAAGCAGCGCTTATTACCGCGCCAAACATGAACCAATGGCCCACCTCATTCACAGGAACAAGAACTGAATCATCAAGGTGATGTCCCTTATGGGAATAGTGCGTCCGAAATGGGACCCCAAGCAGCGTCGTGTCTGGGCCAGCAAGATTGGCCTTTTGCTCTCCACGTGACCGCTCAGCGGACAAGCAAAACCGCCCAGCAGCCACGCTGGAATTAACAATATTCAAGGTCGACCGCAGCTGCAATGTGGCTGCAATACATTAGAACCATATATTAATTTTCAAATATTATTCTTCTAATTGAAACATTTTTCTTTTTCCGAAAAGGGATTACACATTCTTATAATTCATTGGTAATTATATTCGGTCCACTCAAAAGAGATTCAATTCCAATTAAAACTGTAACCTTACTACTTTTAATATTTTCTTTGATTTAATTGTAGTAATTAATTTTTATACCATTCATTATATATTACACTTTAATCCCCCGTCTCGCAACTAAGTCTTTTAAGTGTAGGACTAGAAACCGAAAATACGTAAATGGTGAATTTTATTTAATATACGAATTATTATTGAAACAAATTTACATTTGTTTCTGCCTTTACTGCGTGCTTCCTGACGCAATTACGTAGTATAAGTCTGTAACAGCACCCTTGTTAAACCTGATAACACTTTTTGCTCCGTCTTAACGAACACTGGTACGTTCGGCTAGAGTGTAGTGCGACAAAAATCGACAAAAAGCCCTTGATGGGGATGGTCCTAACTGAGCGACTAGATGGAGTCACTCTCGAGAATTCCCCCGTCTTTCCCTGTGCTGGTGCACACGATCGGGAGCATAGTTCCTGATATAAGAAGAATACTCGAGTAACAAAGCACGAACGTGAAAATATAAGTCATCTGTAGATTTTGAATAATTCAGTCGTTTCTCCGCCGTCTCCGTCAGTGCCCGCCGAGACCTCAAATCCCCATACACGGGGAACGGTGATCCCCACTACGATGGCTGCTTGATTTGAAAAGTCAGGGTATATGTACACTTTACCGTTACATGTCTCGGCGGTCGCGCGAAGGCATGAGCATGGGGCACAGACTAGCCGACCTTCTGTATTTCAAACGCTACAAAGGAGTTAATCGCCTTTTCAAAATAAATTCATACATAGATCTTTTTTAGAACTGCATCAGGGAAAGATCGACATATAAGCTCACTCGCAAGAGGCCCAATATTTGTTGTCAAATATTGTGAAGGAGTCTGTAGACGCATTAGCCGTGTACACGAAGGAACCAATGTCTTGACTGGGGTGAATAAATAAAAAAAATAAAAACATCTCCGACACAAACATTTTAACGTTGCAGTGACAAGTCGTGTTTGGACAATTATACTCTTATACGGAATTTTAAAGCCAGCTTTAATTTTCCGTATAAGATAAGGATGGGAACTTTTGTGCTGGTAATTTTTTTCTCTACCTTTGCAAATATTTATTTAGCCAATCCGAAATTGGGTTTGATCTCAACACCCTTATACCTGCAATCAACAACACGTGGGGGCACCAACAATGCGAAAGCGAAACAAACCGGCATATCAATATCACTCTTAGCATCAGCCGAAGCGTTTACAGGATGCTAGCCTCAAAGCATCTGGGAGAACTTAGTCTTTAATATTAACAAAATTAAATAATTTAAAATTAGAAAAATATTATTAATTATTTTTCGTCTCAAAGACTATGATTTATTTAAATAAAATGAAACTAGGGTTTGTCGTGAAGGAGTTGAAAATTATTATAAATCCACTTAATCAACAACACAAAGAGGTAATAAGCTAGTCCTCCTTGCTTTAATTCCCGGGTACTTAATACTTCCGCCCGAACCAGCAAATCAACAAACACACTAGGGATACACTTCAAAGGAGGTTCCGGGCTGCCACCAACACTAGCGCACTTCAAACGGCTGCTGCTCCACTTGCTAGGGCGTTCGCTCAACGACTTCCTTGTATTACACTTGGTTTTTGTATTGGATCGAAAAAGAAGGTTTTCAAGGCCGCCAGAGATCTGCGCACTTCAAGGGAAATTTGGTTCTATTAAGTGTTACTAATTACTACATCAAAGTCAATCACTTTTCTCACCCACTACTTTTTGGTTACTTCAGCGCTGACTTCAATACTTGGCAGTTACCACTGAGTACCTCTGTAACCTGATTGATCATATTTGACAGTTACTTCAGAGACCCTCTGTAATTTGATTGAGCGAGGTGGCCGTCGCGAGGTGGCCGTCGCGGGTCACTGCTGACTGGCTGAAAATTCCATTTATATCTCCACATTCGTACCACTCATAAATCAATAATCGCGAGGTGGCCGTCGCGAGGTGGCGTCGCGGGTCGCCTCTTATTGGCTGAATTTTTTACCCAAAATGATAATACATGACCACCTGAGAACAATCGAGAATGCCAAATTGACCAATTAGGGCAGCCGAGGGCGCATGACTTTCCGGGGACTTCCCACCACGACCAGACCTATGCTTGTAAGGTGCGCCTTTGTCTTGGTTTTCTTTAGTAGTGCTGACGATTTTTTTTCGTGATCTGGTTTGTCTGCTACTGCCCGCGCCCTAGCGCCCATAGCTGCAGAGTATTAAATATAGCTGAGGACGCATGACTTCTCGTTGGCTTTGCCACCATAAATGAACACGTTGTTATGCTTGTAAGTTGCGCCAATGTCTTGACCTTCTTTGATGATGCAATGTTTTGTTTGCATTGTTTGGTGAACTTATTACCTCATGCGCCCTAGCGCCCTAGCCTTCACTGCCGTGATGCTAAAACCAATACGACTGTAATGACACACCGTGTGGATGCAAGACACACTACTTAAAGACGGAAGCATCGTTCGCATTGTTCATAAGATGAAGGCACAACACAATCTTTGTTGTTGATGTTCAATGTTTGCAGACACCACATCAAGTCAAGGCAACATTGTGCTAGCATGTAGAGTTTTGGCATAGTAAAAACTATACCCTGAATTGATAACTACCACATACCATCTTCTATGTGTTGTAAATAAAGATTCCACTTCACCACAGGTTTATTATTATTATTTTGAATTTGGAAAATCACCTTTAAATGGCATCTACCCTGTCAGTCGAAGAGGGAATGAGGCCCTTCAACTTTAACCTGCAGCAACAGGTGCCTTACGGTGGTAATCATTGGTGAGGATATTTCTTCTCCGTAGCGCAACCATGACATAGAAGCCGGACGACCGGAACCATGGCCACATCAGCTGCGGTTGCTCTGACCTCGAAGCAATAAAAACGAGTAAGAGAGAACTTTCGCTGCAATAGAGCAAATATAAGTTACTTTGTCCATGAAGGCACGGCAACGCGACCGGCGTGATGCACTGAGCGGACGGTTAAGTCCGTTGGTAAGCCGAATCAATAGGGAAGACCTCCTATTGGTTAAAAAAACTGAAGCATGGTCGCCCTTTGTTTCACATTCCGACATTATGCATGTGAGAACGATAGCCCCAGATGCGATAATTTCTTGTCAATGTGTGCAGGGTGATGCGAAAACGCTCATCACCCTGAAGGTTAAGCCTCATGGGACCTGCGTGCATTGTTTTATACCGGCACATCAAGCATATTATTAGAGCACGATGGTTAAACTTCGTGGAATCGAAAAAAAACCACGAATTCAGTCCGGTTAGCAGCAGATGCAACCGTGACTATGCCAAAACGCGAGATACGCTCACGCTTTGAAGTGGACGAACGTTTGAGGATAATTTAATCCTGGTTGAACTTGATGACAAGTTCGATGTATCTGTCGTAAAGCGTGTTATAATTGGCCCAATAACGGGCCTTATTATAGGGCCTTAGTATAGGGCCAAATATTGGGCCTAATTTAGGGGGCCGATTACGGACGAAAATCGGGTACGTAAACGTATACGATTGTGGGTACCACGGCGTATACAGTTGCGTGTACAACCGTGGTGCACATAGTCGGGACATAGACAGGGCATAGGAAGATGGGACTATTACGTACAGGTGCTCAGCGAACACCGACGAACAGCCACGGACGACGGATAAATCAGGTCGACTGGTCGACGGAGGATGCTGGAACGGGTAGTTCTGATTGGTGGATATTAGGAAATTGGTAGTTATTAGGATTTAAGCAATAATAAAGTTCTCTTTTTGCGTTCAACCCCTTTGGACACTACAGGGACGGCACCTTTGCTCCTCCCCTACCTCTACGCATCTCTACGTCCTGGGCGGGAGCACCAAAAGAATTTTTGGCCCACCGGCAGGCGTAGAGTGTCAAGAACACACCCCGCAACTCCTCCCGCTGTGTAAGCGGTTCTACGGTAAAGGTTTTTTTTTGATTTTGGGAGTGTGATTGAGCAGTGCTCTCACATCTCCGCGTTTGGTTCACGTTTGGCCCCTAGAGTTCGGCTGCTGTAAGCGCCCCCGGAAAATCTAGGTGGATTAAGTGAAATTTATTCCCTCCCTCGTAGGTCTAGGCTAGGAATACAAATATTTGGGTGTTGCATTAGCTATTTAAAGACTCAGAGGCTCCGTGATCGGGCAGTGAAGACTTCCGCTGCCTGATCAAGTACCCCCTCCGCCGATCAACACCTGATAGACACTCTGCAACTCGTGACCCGCGATCAACAGCTCACAGATCGCACCGACTTGTACCTGAGCAACTTTTGGCACCTCATCAAGTCTGATCTCAGCTGATCAACTACTTTTGGTGCCTGATAAAGTATGATCAAGTATGATCTTAGCTGATCAACTACTTTTGGTGCCTGATCCAGCCTGATCAAGTCTGATCTCAGCTTATCAACTACTTTTGGTGCCTAATCAAGCCTGATCTCAGCTGATCAACTACTTTTAGTGCCTGATCAAGCCTGTTCGCACCTGATTCGATCTTGATTATACCTGATAACGCCCGATCAGCACCTCGATCAACTCATTACAAGTTCCCCAATCTTGCATCAAGGAATTGCCGTGTTTACATCCCCGCCACCTGGAAAGCGACCCACGAATAAGCCGTCGGGTACGCAAGATGAGCAGAAACAAAAACAGTCAAGGACAACCGGAGGACCCCTTCGTTAGTCGGAAGTCCGGGCGCCGTGGTACCGCCTGATCAAGCGTCAAAACTTTGATCAGCCGCTCCACCACAATGGTGCGCGTGCCTGGATCTTTGGACGACGCGGGATATCACCGCGATTTTACGCAAGATGGCGCTGATGCAGTAGTGAAACGGAAGCGGAAGCAGAAGTGGAGATAAAGTGGAAAAAGAGGAGGAGGATGTGACGATGGAAGGCAGTTCGCCGTCGTCTTGCCTGAAGAAGAAAGTTAATGCTGATCATCAGGACCTAGGGAGGAATCTTGATGAGTTAAAAGAGGAGAAGCCTCAACCACCTCCCGAGGCTCCTTCGGGAGCCCATGCGGATCATAACGCAAGTTATGATCCGCCAAATATATGTGTGTATAATGATCCGGATTGGGATCCGATGGTGAAGTATTACAAGACCTACCAGCCGAAGGTGTTCATGAAGGTACCTGGGTCAGAGAGCGACGAAAGTCGATCAAGTACGCCACCAACGGAAGCCGATCTGGTGAGAACGTTTTACCGAAAGGTTTATAAAGGAAACCTGGAAGATTTCTTATTGACGAATTCGATCATGAGCCTACTTGGGGTCATGATCAGCGGGAAGCTGAACGGACCGGTCGATCAGCCAGTTACGGATGGGAAGGACAAGCTCACGATCGTACTGAGGCTAACACGCCTGATCAAGCAGGAAGGTCTGACGACAGGCGCCTACGATGCTGAAGAGGTGTTTGATAAGGATCCAGAAGATCTGTCAGAAGCTACCCAGCAGTTGTTTCATCTATTGCTACCTATCGTGGGTCAAACCACTAAGTTGGAACCCTCGCACTCTCCGTTGAAGATTGAAGCAGGTCCGTCAAACAACGCAGCAGAACACACGGGATCATCGTGCTACGAATCTGCCCCTTCTGAAGGCGATAAATTTGAAGCGTTGTCGAGTAGTTCCGGGAGTATAGAGCCCAAGATCACCAGGATGACAGTTTGCCAGAATGATAAATCCAAGTTTTCGGCTATCAAGATGGAACCTCAATCGATCAAAGCAGAAGATGATCAAGTATCGCAAAGTCCACAGCTGCAGACATTCTTTGATAAGGCTATGGAGAAGTTTATGGGTGAAGAAAGACGCAAGCTGACACCTGGAGTTGTCGGCGGGAAAAACCGCCAGCTAAAGATAGGAAGAGCTGCGTCGATCAAGGAAGTTGACATGGAATCTGTGCATTCACTTTGTCAGCAGCACTCGAAGCCAGAAAGATAAGCAACGGTCAAGGAAGTTGACATGGAATCAGTATATTCGTTCCATGATCAACGATCCCAGAGCGAGTATATTGACCCAGATGAGCCGATCACACTACCACGACGATCCACCGTTGCGTCCGCACATACTGGGATGCCTGATCAACAGACGATCCCCTGGATTCGAATGTCTGCGATTAGTGATCTAAAAGAAGATCAAGCGCGGAATTGGATTAGTCGCCTCAAGTCAGCATTTATGAGGGATCAAGCTTCTGATCCTGAAAAGTGTCTGATCCTAGGCGATCTACTAAAAGGACCAGCGCGCCTTTGGCATCGTCAGCTGAGTAGAATCACCCGATCAAGTTGAAAAAATCTTGTAGAGGAGTTTGAAGTTCAATATTGTGGAAGTGGACAATCGGCATCCCGCCAATACTATTATACAAAGCTGCGGTCGGATGAAAGCCCAATCGAATATTTGCACCGGTTGAATGTGGCGGGATTGCGAGCCAAGTTGCCGATCAGGGATGGATCGCCTATGACTTTAAGTGAACATGTACAACGTTTCTTGAATACATTGGCCAATCGCGAGCTCGCTGATCAACTGGCGCTTTTGCGGTTGGACACCGCGGCAGACCTGGAAGAGACATTGCGGGCGTATGCACGTAAAGGTGGTACCAGAAATCAGCGGCCGTAAGTACCAGCCGATTCCGCCAAAAATTCGGCGATGATCGGGCACCTGCCCCAGCGCGAAAGCCCAAGGCAGTACGCGCGATCAAGGTGTCGTCTGGAAGTGAAGAATCAAGTGCCGACGACAGTGGAAGCGATGGAGATCAGCGCCGTTACATGATTGCTGCTATACGCGACCAACAAGGGGCGCTCGAGCAGCCTGGAGAGTCCCGATCGGGTAATCGAAGTGATACAAGTGCAGTCGATAAAGGGGCGGTGAAGAAATTCAGTCATTGTGGGTCGATCAGGCACGATAATCTTCGTTGCTGGAAGCGCCTGACATGTATCAAGTGTGGCAAGAAGGGACATCCGACCGATCATTGTTTATACGTCTGTCGAGCATGCGGCGAAGTTCACGATGCGGTCAAGTGCCCTATGGAAGAGTTTTACAACCGCATCCGCCAGTGGTACAATCCCACCAAGCATTCTGGAATTCTGCCCAAGGAAGCTGAAGATTTGTTAAACAAGGACGCTCGCCAGGTTGGAATCTGGTACGAGACGGGCGTTCTGGTTTGTGTATTTTTGCATATGTGGATAAGAAGCGGGTTGTTCAAGCAGAAGAGAAAGATAATGAAAAATGTGATCAGCCTGATTTACCACGTTTGGCTAATTTACGTATTGATGAGTTTTCTCGGTCTCCGGTGATCATGGAAGTTGATTTTCTTCCGGGTGGATCACGTGGATATTGAAAGTACCACTCGCCAAAAAAGTGGTTTAAACAAGCCAAGGCGAGCAGCAAAATCAATAACGAACGTGCCACGCTACTATTCGATTCTGGTGCCGAAGTGTCGATCATCGATCAACCTTTGCTCGTAAGGTGAGTTGTCAGATAGACACGAGTCAAGCACAAGAATGTGTAGGCATTGTAGAAAGTGCATACCTCACGGAAGGGCGCACTAAAATCAAGATTACGTTAGCAGGCTCGTTGGTCTATTATTTCCATGCATGGGTGGGCAGACTTGTTGGTCAAGATGCTATACTGGGTATGGATTTTATGATACAAGCTGGTGTTCGGTTAGACATCGCCCACGGCGCAGAAACTTTGCCTGATGAGGTGATCATCCCATTGGAGGGACGCCGACAGCTGTATGGATAGAGTGGTAATTATATGAAACTCAATCAGTACGAACAGATCCCAGTAGGTCGATCTGCCGAGGATCGAATTTATGACCAGCGATCTCGAAAGTTGTGGATTACTCGTGGAAAAGATTGGGTCCCCACTATCACTAGGGGTGTGGGAAATTTGCGATACCTGCGTGTTACGAACGTTGTTGATCATCCGATCATCGTGCAAGATGAGACGATTTTAGGCATCTGGATGAACAAAGATGATGTGCCCCGTCGCCCTGGATTTGTTTCGATAGGGTCTAATCGTTACAAGGAGTGGCAAAATCTCGCGTATCAAGAGTCTACCGATTCCGCGAATGACGATCAAGAAAGTGTCGATCAAGGTCCCCTATTTGAGAAGAGGGAGTATCCTACTCCTCGAAGTATTTTAGTACGCCCTACGGACCCGATCGCCACATCTGTGGCATTGGTAACCGGAGGGCCGCAAAAGTTGCAAGAGGTGCAAGCGCGGTGCAATCAGGAGACGGAGATGAAAGGTTCGACCCCGTATCACGGAGATGAACAAACTACTGCGAGAGATACATCTATTGAAGACAAGACCGATCACCCTATCTCAGCCGATCCTAGCGTAGTTGCTGTAATCCCTATCGATGATCAAGTTTGTTACCATGAAGGTGGAGATTTGTATGTGGAGAACTGGAGAAGCAGCTTGCTACGTTTCTCGAAGTATCTGCAATCACCGAAGAAGTAACTAGGGACGATTTACTAGTCGGAGACCCCTTGGTCAACACGGCAGAAGAAATTAATCAGCTTCGCGATATAATTTGGGCGAAGAAACATCTGTTGATCGGAAAGGGGAACGCACTACCTCCTGATGCACGTGGAGTTGTTTGTGATATCGATGTAGGCAATGCACGCCCGATCGTCCAAAAGTGTCGGAAGGTGGCTTGTAGCCGGTGCGTATACGCACGGTGCGGCTAGCGCACAGAGGAAGACTCTTCCTTAAAGCGGTAGCTACCGCTACTTAGCCGATATGCCCTTGTAAAGGGCTGAGTAGGAGAGTTCTCCTACTCGTGGACAGGATTCCCGGATTAGTTTACGACTTAGCCTTAACGGCTGTATTCCCTTTACGAGATGTAAGTAAAGGGAGGACTCCCTCTTACCTACGACACTCACTGCGCGCGCGACCTGTCGAGGTCGCGCGTCCGCTAAATAGAGTGAAATGTAAACTGAATATATTTAATATGTAATTAGCCTAAATTGATTTAAACTAATATAAACTATATGTAATACTAAGTAGAATATTCCTAATTCGTACCTAGCTAAAATGTAGTGTACACACCTGTGTCTGACACGTGGATGGCTGACACACCACCACACCAAGGGCCCCTGCACTGATTGGTTAAAATAACCAAAGGTTCAAAACCTTTCAAACCGGCCAATACTGGACTCAACCGTGGTGTACTCATGTACACCAACACTCAGTGTTACCCGAATGTAACCCCGTTACATCCTCCCCCATCAAGACTATTGCTTACGCAATAATCAAAATCTTGTTGGAAAACTCCAACACCAGTACCTCTGGCTATCCATTGTACACCTTCAACGGTGCTATGGACGCAAACTATTCCAACAACTCGGAAGTGGATGCCCTTGGGGAGCTCTCCCCAACGGCTTACCATGCTGATAGCGCCGAACGGCGCTATCAGTCATCCAACCCATTCTACACACGTGGGGAAAACGCACTAACTCGTGCGCCACTGTTACCCGCTAGGGGTGATACCTCCAGGTTGCCACAGGCAACCACCACCAATGAACCGTCCTTGGTTCAAGAGGCCCGACGTGCCGGACGGGCACGGAAGGGACCTCGGGACCCTCAAGAGAGGGCTAAGAACGCGGTCAAGAGGGGTTTAGCCTCCTATACCCCTGGTACAGCGGCTATACTGCCGCGTGAAATTGCGCATCGGAACCAACTCCGGGCCCGACTACTAACGCCCAAACATTATTCCGTTAAGTCTTACCGGACGCGCCTCGGGAAGCAGGCACGCGGTGTCCTCGTGGATATTATCCGCGAGATTCCCCTTGTTCTCCTGAGGGACGAAAGCGTCGAAGACGCAGAACAGGCGTTCCGCGCCTGGGCGGAAAGGGAGAAACACCTCCCCAGTTTCGATGCGCTGTACAACAGCTTTTCCGAACACGACGTTCGGTAGAGAGAGCGCTACGCTTGGCCTATGCTCAGGCCAAAGCGCAAGGGCAATTACCTGCCTCCTATTATACGCGCTCTGCTCTCGATGTGGTGACGGAGAGCAATGAAAGCACAGCATCTGCCTCCGGCGAACTCCCACCTACTGAGAGTGAAGGAGCTTATTCAGCTCCTTTGGTCGTTGACTCTCAGTGGGATTCTCCCGCTCGAAAGCGTCAACGACGTCACGGCAATCCTGCCGTAGGGGAGTCTCGTACTCTCACGAGTTCTTGGAATGTAGATACCCTTTCCACTTCACCAGGTACTGGGTCTCACCCCGGTGATGGCGTCGTGCCATCAGGCGTTCCACATGATAATGTGGAGTGCCCTCCGTATCGAGCACTGGAGGAGGGGGTCGCGCTATTGCGGCGTGACTTCCAAGAGCGCTGTGATCGGCACAGTCTTCGCATCCAAGATGCTCAGGAGGAACTCCGCAACGAGGGGAGTGCGAATGAACGCATCGAGGAGTGGCTTGCCTCTCTCGAGACTCTCGTTGCGGAGCTTCAGGGTCGTATATCAACTCTGTCGGAGATGTTCCGACCTGTTGCGCCTTTCGGCTATCCGGTTTCTCACCCTCCTCCTAGAGGGGACCCGCCTCCGGGTTCTGGTATGGCTTAAGCATACCCACCTAAAAGGTTGGATGCGTACGAATCGCATTCGGGATGTCTAAGGTGTACGACAAGCCCTTTCGGGCTAATACCTTAAAGGGCCCCACAAACCTGGGGCGCAGTTTATTGCGCAACACATTTGAAACTGCATGTGTAGGAAGATTTTTAGCGTTTAATAAAACACTTTCTCCTACTTTGTATACCTTTTTGTTACGCCGCCTCTTTCGATCAGCTTGCTCCTTCTGATTGTCTTGGATTTCCGCCATGGCATCGCAGACGTGTCGTAAGACACTAAGGCGCGTCGATAAAAACTTATCGATGTACTTTCGCACAGATACAGGGCTGACATCGGGGAATCCTCCCCCCTCAAGCCCTGGTCCACACACACGTGGCGTCAACGGAACCCTCGGATTCACCAATCCGTTTACGTAAAACGGGGTAAACCCCGTAGATGCATGTACCGAATTGTTGATAGCAAATTCAACCATCGGAAGCATCTCACTCCAACTCTTTGGAGAATCCGGACATAAATATCCTCTACAACGCGATTAACGCGTTCCGTCTGACCGGCCGTCTGCAGATGATCCGCAGTGGACATGAGGATCTTGGTACTCAGCACCCTAAACAACGCTCCCCAAAATTGTCCCGTAAAACGGGGATCCCGATCCGACACAACGGAATCGGGTAGACCATGCTGTCGTAAGACACGGTCTAGGAACACTTTTGCTGTTCCTTGTCCATCAATGGACTCTGGCACCGCCGCCAGGTGAGCCATCTTTCTCAAACGGTCTACAAAGACCAATATCCCGGTGTTACCGGCCTTATACTTCGGAAAACCGAAGATAAAATCCATGCTAATGGATTTCCAACACTCCGTTGGAACCTATAAGCTCGCCAAAGGCGCAGCTGAACTTGCAGAGGGTTTAACCCTCTGACACGTCACACAGGTGCGTATATACACACCGACCCACTTATACATATTGGGCCACCAATAGAAATCGCTTAAGCGCTGTAGGTCTTATCCCGACCTAAATGACCCCCGGTAGGGGCGTCATGTGGCTCAAAGAGGACTCTATATGTGGTGGAGTCAGTTTCGAAATCGAAAACATTAGCATCGATAACCTGACTACCACCATCGCGCCCAGCCTTCCAACTTTCGTAGGGGGTACTCCGCGGACCACCACTCGAGATCTGGTCCGATCGTCCGCTGCAAGCAGACGACCGGTCGTCATCAGAACCCACTTGGTCCGATTGTTTAGTGTCCATCTCACCTTGTGTACCCGATGGAATGGGCTAGTTACACACTCGGTGGATCGGGATCGCAGATTGGATCGAACCGGTCTTGAATATAGAAGACCGATCTGGGTAGGTATCTCTGGGGCGGAACTCTTCACCCCAGACAAAAACATACCAAAAACACTTCCAAGAGATAACTTCCAATAGGTCGATCTTCCAAACGATCAAGACCTGACCAATACGAAATAATAGAGGTCAGAACGACCGTTCCGGTCTAGCCCCTGACCAATACGAAATAAGACCAAAACCGGTCTAGTTTCCAACCAATGTTAAAACAAGCCAATATGTCCGCGTAAATACCCAATATGCTCGTGAAACTCCACAAACGATATCTCCACGCCAAGACCAATCCAGTGAATAGCACGTTCCAAACGTACTTGAGTTGAGGTGTTGAGATCGCCAAATCGTACTCCCGTCGAGGGACTTCCGGTGGGCCAAAGTGCGCGTGCGGCGCTTCCAGACCGGGTACAATGGGCGAGAGGGGATAAGTCGACCCTCTGCCCCCAACACTCCGCGGCGGGCGGAGGCGACTAGCGTACGAAAAGGGAAGAACGGCGACCCCTAGCTGTGGTGTGAACCCAGACCAAAGGACTTCTACTTAGAAAAATCCTGTAACCAAAAGACTTCTACTTCATTAGGCAAAACCACAACCAAAAGCCCTCTATCCGGTAAATCTACAACTAAACTAAAATACTGCCCTATAGTCCCTAAATGTACCCACACAAAAATATGTAAAATACCCAAAGTCGGGTGACTCACCAAAACTTGCGTTCTTGACACTTCTTGACTCTGATAGGCTGAAAAGCCCCCCTTGTTTAAGCCAAGCCGAAATTTACCAAATGCCTTGACGAAACTTGACCAGAAATGTGCCAAATTTTGGGCACGCTTCTCCACAGCCGCCCCCGAGTCAGACCGTGTCGCACAACGACAACGGTCTGACCTCATCCATCAAATTCAGTTGAACCTTGGTCATTCAAACTTTTCCGACATGGAGCAACCATCTTCTTCATCTGTTCCAGGTACTTGCACTGATGGACTTGACCTTCTTGTATTTCCTTAACGACCGTTCTCGTAGGCACCTCGCATACCACGTCATCGCATGTCACTTCGCCCGTCCGGTCGGTCCGGTCTGGCATCCCCCATAGTTCTACTGCACCTCAGACATCGGCAGGTCATCAGACCGGGACCGACGCGCAGTTGCAAGACGCACTTGAAGAGATCGCACGTCTCCAGGAGCAGATTGCTCAACAGGCAACACAACGTAAGCATGCATGTCCGGTCTTCACCTTGGACCTGTTCTAACCTTCGTTTGTCTTCAGCCCGTATACCTCCAGCCCGTATACCTCCTGGCATCAACAAGGCGATCAATGCCCTGCTTGCCGCCGATCGGCAGTTTCGGGAGCAGCTTGTGCTGGTCCAACAGCAGCAAGCAGAAGACCTGCTTGACCAGACCACGTTGAGCATTCAAAGCGACGACCTCGAGAGGCGTCTCACTGAGCTCCGAATTTCGATTCAAGACCAGACCGAGGAGGTCCAGTCTTGTGAACGAAAGTCGAACGATTGGACGCAGGCAGCGAACGGTCGTCGGGCGGTATTAAAAGAATGTCATCAGCGCTTGGTTGACCTGCTGCGTCCTCGTCGGCATCCGGTTGCTGCCTCCAGCGTAGACCGGTCTGCGTCGGCCGCCTTGGTGGACTTACACCGGGACCAAGACCAAGGCCGTTCATTGGCCGAAATTCCCCAGCCCAAAATTCGTCAAAAGTCTAAGAAACGCGCGGACGCGCCGTGTCCCTCGAGGGTGCGGGGAACAGCGCGCGACCCTGAACTCGAAGGGAAGCGTGCGGTGCCTCGTAAGCGATCCAAGATACAGGCGCACCTCGTGGGCCCAAGCTTGGACGAGGATGACGACAGTAACATCTCCAAAAATCAAGCGCCCTCGACCGCCGGTGCTGACCATACCAAGTATTCAGAGGTCTCGTCCTGGGATGACTCCGGCGAAGACTCGGGTGATTCGGAGTTTGCTGTCCCTATCTCAACCAAGTTTCGAACAAGTCCACATGAAAGTTTTGTTCAAGTTGCATCGACTTCAGAGCAGACCAAGAAGACCGGTACGCATGGTGGCGTTCCACCACCTCATGCGTCGACAAAGTCGACACCTACGGTCTTGCCTGGTACGTCCAAGCTCCACAAAGATGCTTTGTTGGCCAACGTGGCAATCGACAGTTCTTCCCTTCCGCCAAAAACGCGTGAGGATACTTTGCCGTGTTCGCCAGGGCAGATCGGTTGTTTACGCCGGTCCACCCTGACCAAGCAGCTCCTGGCCCGGTATTTCTCTCGTCCAGACCATTGGCTTTTCCCGCCGGCGAAGAAAGTTCCTGCCGCGTCGGAATGGCGGCCGGACTTGATCACGTCGGCACAGATCTCCTGCTTGTACTCTGACGAGCCGTGGAAGATTTTCGAGCATCCCAAGCTGGGGTTCATCTTCCACTCGACTCCGTGGGCCAATGCTTTCATGAGTCGGGTGAAATATTTTACCAATACTCACGCTCAAGCCATCTGGGAGGCATCCCACTATCTGGTGCTTCCCCCGGAACGAGTTCGGCAAGACCCTGGCTTGGCGACCATCCAGAACAAGCGCAAGCGGCGTCGGATCAGAGCGGGTGAGGCCTGGCAGTCCCTGTGCCAATATGTTTTGGACGGGATGCTGCCCCACGAGTGCGACGTTGATGTGTTCTTATATCCATTTGTACTTCATATGCCGCGGCGTCGCGTCGAGAGGACCCGGCTGCTGGCTGACGGTGGCACATGGTACCCCGGTCTTGGGTGCACTACACCGGTCTTGGACCTCAAGGATGCTTTGGTCCAACTAGACCAACAAGAACCTTGGCGTAACCAGTACCAGGACCAAGTTGAAAATCATCCGTCGTTGACCGTCGGCCGTCTGTGGGGTGATGGCGAGTGAGGTCGTAAGTAGTCGACAAGGTAACACTTAATATATATCATCGTTCTTTTTCACATGTTCGGTCATCAAATCACTTGAGCTAATTCCACCACTTTCTCCAGAGTTGCACTAGACACATTATCACCAACCGTTCCACTTACATCGCGAAAAAACAATCCACGTTCGTCACTCCACTATTCCAATTCGTCACATATTCACAATACAGAATACACAAGACACAAGACCTTCCACCTCTTCACACCGGTCGGGAAGACCGATGCTACTGCATGTCTTGGTCTTGGTCTTCATGGGTCTGCATCACTGCGAAACGGTTCCGACTGACTCGGTCCCGTTCGAATTCTCGTAGTAGTGCTCCACAGTTCAGGTAGGACTCATCGATCCAAGTTTTTTCATCATGGTCCTTCCATCGGACCAGATATTCTCGGTGGGTCCGGCCGAACCTGGTCTTATTGACCGATCGGACATCTAAGACCTTTTCCACTTCAAATTCGTCCTTCTCCAGCGGTCGTTCCCAACTGTCGTCCGGCAGTAATGCTTCATCGAAATCAAACCGTTCTGCCTCGTCTACTAGACAGGGCATTTTGGGACGATCAGGAAATTCTCGGACCAGTTTTAACTTGGACACATGTACGATCGGGAAGACCTTGTAGTCCGTGCCGGTTGTTACTAGACGGGCAGCGTGTTCCCCAATCAGCTCGGCAACACGGAAAGGACCGTGCCACATGTGAGCCAGCTTCTTCACATAGCCCTCCTTCACTCGTTCTAGGTACAACCATACCCTCGCCCCTGGTTCTATACCGTGGGGTTGGACCTGGTCGTTGTTCCGGTCTGCCCGGTCTTGTGTAGCTTGAAGTAACTTTTAGTTGAAAATTTCTCTTGCATGCTGGTAATGTTTCTGGACCTGCATGCGCCAACGTCGAGCATCACGATCGCGGGTCCGAGTGCAGCCAATAGGTATCGCGGCTTCAAGAGTGGACCGGGGGTACCATCCATACGCAAGATAAAAAGGCGTTTCTCCTTGGACCCGATCGGTCGACGAGTTGAGAGCAAACACCAGCCTATTTGCGTATTCGTACCAATCGCGCTGGTCTGTATCGGCAACGTACATCTTGATTGCTCTTGTAATAGTTTGTACCATACGTTCTGCAGATCCATTCGCTTGCGGACGATATGCCATCGTCTCGCTCTGTTTCTGGCCCAGCATATTGTTAAACGACCGGAACACCTCGGCCATGAAACCGGGTTCTCGGTCGTGTATGATGACCTCGCTGGAGCCGAACCTTCGGAACACGCATTCTTCGTAACTTTTGGCGATCTGCTCGGCAGACCGGGACTCACTTGCCTTCGCAATAACTATACCGGTGAACAGGTGTACCCAGATCAACAACTCAGTATTGCCATATGTCGATTTAGGCAGCGACGGTATATGGTCCATCGTTATGACCTGGAAAGGGTAGGTAGCTTCGATATTTCCGGGCGATCGCCCCTTGATTACCGGTCTACCCTTTCCGGTCTCGCAATCCGTACAACAACCCACATATTTCTGTACACTTCGGAAAAGACCTCTCCAGTGAAAGTGGGACCTGATCTTGTGATACGTTCTGCCTATGCCCTGATGTCCCCCTTCTAGACTCACATGGTAGTGATGGAGGACATCCGGCTGCAGTAACTCAGGTATCACCAATTTCGCCAATCAGTCCCGGTCTGCACTGTCTTGGTCGGCATCGCGGCATTAATATAGTAAACCATCCTCATCCACTTCGTAACTGTCTGCGATTTTGGCACATCCTTTCGCTTGACCATTCGTCAACTTAGACAATTCACCGCGCAGGTAGGTCTTCAAATTCAAAATCCATTCTTCTTCGTCCTGCGCCTTGAGGATCCGTTCTGCCCTTAGTCGTTGCACAACAGATTCACTCAGCCGTTCCTTTGGGAACGGTTGGTGGGACTTCCGAGCTTCGGTCTAGTCGCGACCATCACATGCACCTGGTCCGGAGCGTTCTTGGGTCCGATCACCTCGGGGAGACTGTTTATATTCATCAATTCATCAAGAACGGCCTCCTCGGTGATCGTAGCCCCGGTCTGGTCTCGCATGGCCTTGGTCGCGAGGTAGTCGGCGCTTCTGTTACAGTCCCGTTTCACGTGCAACAGCTCGTGGTTGGGATGGTCTTTCAATGCCTTCATTACCCGATCATTTAACGACCTCAGCCGTGGAGCCTTGCAGTCGATCTCTCCGGTGATCTGCCTGATCATTAGGTTGGAGTCACCACATATGATGACTAGCCCCTTCTCTTGCGACGACAGAAGGTCCAGACATAGAAGTAGACCTCGGTACTCCTCCTCGTTAACAGTAATATCCGTCGTGAAATCGACAGCGGCTGCAACTATAGACCATTGTGGCAACTTCCACAATATGGCACTATAGTCTCCGACCTTCTTCTTCACGCTTGCTGATCCGTCAAAACTTAAGACCAAGAGATCTTCATCATGGTCGACGGTCGGTGGCGGTCTCGAAACTGACTGGTGAGGTTTATTCCTCGGGGCAATCGCTATTAATGCCTCGTCCACTTCATACCGAGGGGTGATACTGGCAGCTAATGTGCCCAATATCTCTTCCTTGCCCCTGGTGCACTTAACGACCTCGAGGATCCACTGCGACAAGACCGCCGACCATCTGCCCAGACGTCCGTCCATCCCATTGGCTGATAATGGCCAGGCCAAAGTAGAACGCCTTGACAGGACCTTTATAGGTCGGCCGACCAGCAGGTTGTAACACACATCCAGAATTCGTAGCAACGCCAGAACTTCTTTCTCGACAATTCCATAGTTCACTTCATTTGGCTTTAGCGTTCTGCTCGTGAACGTGACCGGATGGTACACACCATCATGATCTTGTACTAGAGTGGCCGAAATGGCCCACTGACTAGCATATACAATAATGGTCGGGACCTTTTCGGGATCGAAATGCTTCAAAATCGGTGCCGTCACCATCTTAGCCTTCAACATACCAAAAGAAAACTTTGCACGCTTCATATGGTCTTCGGCCTCCACTTGCGGACAATCTGCAGCAAGACCGGAGTCGGCGCCCCCATGTAAAGTTGCCCGGTATTCTTCGCGCAAGATATGGTAGTCCACTTCCCGGAGCTCATACAACACAGCCGCGTAGATAGCAAAATCTTCGATGAAGCGGCTGTAGTAGGTTAAACTTCCTAGGAAGGACTGCATTGCCTTCAGAGACTTGGGAAACGGGAGGTTGCTTAACGAATCCAGGTCCTTAGGATTAGCCTCAAGACCATTGTTCTAGACCATATGACCTAAATAGGCGACCTTGGACATACCCCAAAAACTTTTTATGGCGCTGATAGATAGGTTCCAGCGGTCGCATGTTTCCAACAATCGTTCAACCTTCTTGCACAGATCGTTCCATGACGAGGCAGGTACCAGAATGTCGTCGATATACGATCGCCTCCCTAGAACGGACGGTCTTCTTTCCCGATCGGGTTCACCCTCTGTAAACACATCATAACTTTCGGCAGGGTCCCGATCGGTCTTGGTTTTGAAGTGTCCGTACAGTGCGTTGTCTATCAACCTTTGATAGATCTGGGGTGCGTTCTTCAGACCGAACGGCATACGGTTCCACTCGAAAAGACCAAACGGTGTCACAAATGCGGAAATCTCACGGGATCGATCAGTCATCAAGACCACCCAAAATCCACTTGCCATGTCCAGCGAACAATACCACAAGGTCTTTTCCAGGTCTTCCAACAAATCATTAATCAGCGGCATCGGGTACACCATAAGTTTAGTTAACCGATTTACCATCCGATAGTCGATGCACAACCTAATGTCGAGGCCGTTCTTCTTGATAACAATTACGATCGGCGAGGCCCATGGCGAGGTCGACGGTCTAATAATCTTGGTGGCCAACAGTCCTTTGATAAGATCAGAAAGCTTTTCCCGGTACTGTGGCGCCACGCGTCGACATCGCTGAGCAATCGGCTTGGCATATCCAACTTCAATATCGCAAATCGCACCACGGGCTGCAGGTGGTAAGGCATTGACCTTTTGCGATCAGCAGATGTCTTTTCTTCCATATGATATTCTTCAACTGCTCGATCTGGTCTGGACTGTTAAGGTCTTGATCACCCACTTGTAAATAATCCATTGTAACTTCGGGTAGTCGGCAGACACTTCAGGGAGGACTGCCATTTGGCTTTCCAGCTCCTGAATGTACTGTCCCCGCCTTCATGTATACAGACTAGTTCATCTTCTGGGGTGATATCACCTAGACCATCTGGACCGGCTGAACGCCCCTGGTCTTGATCGACGGGCTGTCCTTCACAGATATCGGTCTGATTAGGAATACCGTCATGGTCCGACCTAGCAACTTCATGTTCCCCTTCTTCCGTTCTTGCTCCGCTGTCGCCTGGTCTTGTGCTGACACCACGTTGACTAGCCTCGGCTCGTCTACTTGATGGTCCACCGTTCCTGGTGCCTGCGGCGCCTTTCTTCGGACCAACATCTTTTTTGGGGTGACATAACTTCGTCTTTCCACTAAAGATGAGGTATCATCTTCCACCGACCCATCATCGCTGATATCGGTGGTCGATTGGTACGCCAGGTTTTGCTACTCGACATACCGCCTCGACCCAATCGAGACGAACCCCGTCTTCCTTGGTACCTTCCCTTCTGCTAACCACATGCCGACAATATTTTTATTGTCCAGTGTCAGCGGCTTGTCACCGATATTGGTAACACGGACAAAATCACGTCGACCAGCACTCTTTATGAAGGTCGAGACCCACCGATCGCCCCTGGTAAACCACAACTTCCTCGAACGAAAACATTTCTCAACCGGGGTATCGGCATACCGACCAACTGGGATAGTGAGGTCTTGGTCCCACCGGAACAGATCGGTATACGAACCATACAGAGGTCTTCGACCAGCCAACTGGACCTGGACCTCATCCGGGATCGAAAGCACTCCATGTGACAGGTCTAGGAGAATACCAGCTGGGACCATGAAATCCATTCCTAGTAAAGCGTCTTGATCAGCCAACTTGCCAACCCAGGCGCTGAAAAAGTAGACCAGCGATCCCGACAAAGTAATTTTCACACGATTTTTTCCTTCGGTCATATAAGAGCTTTCGCCGATCCCGACGCATTCTTGTCTCTGGGTATCGTCTATACGACATCCGACCTTACGAGCAAATGCGGAGTCGAATATCGATACTTCAGCTCCAGAGTCGAACAACATCGTCGCCTTCTGGTTATTAATCTTGCCACAGGCTTTCGCCTGCTTGAACCATTTATCAGTCGCGTGATACTTCCAGTATCCGCGGGATTCTCCAGGCAGCAAGTCCAACTGCATAACCACCTTAGTCCGGGAGTACTCATCGGTCTTCAGACTGTAGACCGGATGGTCTCGGTCGACGCAATTTGGAATAGAACGTGTATTGTCGGTCTTATCCTCCTTGCCGACATATGCATAGATGTGAACCGTAGAACGCTCGGCTCGATCCAGATTCCAACCTGTAGAGCGTTCTAGTTTAACATATTTTCTGCGTCCGGCGACAGCATCCCCGCGTGCTTGTCCGGCACGTACCACTTGCGCATCATGTTAAAAAAATCTTCAATCTTGCAGTGGCCGGCCTCGTGGATCTCTCCACATGACTTGCATACGAAGAGGCAGTGGTACGTCGGGTGGCCGCGTCTCTCGCACTTCTTGCACACCATCTTCTTCCAGCAGTTTGGACCATCATGTTTGCTCGACCCACAGTGGGAGCACTTCTGACGAGGTCGGTCTGGATCGGACTTGCTTCCGTTCCTTCCCTTCCGGTCCACCTGGTCGGACTTCGACTTGGTCTTCGGGGCAGGTCCCGCAACATAGACGTAACGATACTGGTATTTGTCCGATGACTCCTGGCTGGATGGACTTCCACTTCCCCTTCTGACCCCGTGCTGTCATCAGCTACAATTGCCTTGACCGCTCGGGTCGGTCTGGTCCAAGGTCTCTTGACCGGATCGGTCTGGGTCTTGGAACGATAGCGACCTGATCCACCAGAGGTCTTCGCTCTCATACTACGTGACTGTTGTAACGTCCGCAGTGTCTGTTCGACTTCGCCCGCATCCTTAAGACGCAGTAGAGTAAGCAGGTCCGACAGTTCTTGATCGTCAAGGGTACTAATATAGTGACCCACATGTTCTAAGGCGGCACCGTTCGGCGGGTTATTCTCTTTGATTGTTATGCCGGCGCGAAGTGCAGCCACGTTCAACCGATGCAAATACTCGATCGGTGTTTCGTCGGCCCGCTTCTGCATATGGTGGTACTTACGGGCGCTTGAAAATCCGGAGTTACAATATTGACCTTCAAACTCCGCACATAACAGGTCCCAGTCAGACCGGACGCACCAACCCAACTGTTGAATCCAGTTCGCATCCGGTCCTTTTAACAAATCCCGGAAGATTAAACAACGTTCGCTTTTTGGGGTCTGGTCTCGCAGGAACGCAGACTTGACCCGACTGAACCAAGATCGGGCCTGGTCTTCATCAGCATCCTTGCCGGTGAAGTCCTTGAGGTCGGTCGTCGCGGCCATACGGATGCGCGGAATCGCAGCAGTTCCAAAGTCGTAGGCAGTAGTGGAGGCTAGGTTAGCCTTGCGCACCTTGCCTGCGCCTGTACCATCTGACCCACCATGGTCGTCAAGACCGCCGACCGACTCCAAACACAGTCACTTGTCTTGCTTGGTCTACGCGGTCTTGCCGGTTGCGGCTTGCGCCTTCCCTTTCCGGTTGGTTTATCACTTCTAATAGGCTTATCCATAGATGTTACCGATTCTATATCCACATCTTTGACACCTTGACAGGTAGACCGGTCTTGGACATGTGGGCGCATAGGTGGTCTAACCCGTTCTTCCATGAAACGTTGCATCATCGTCTCAAACATGGCTTGGACGTTGGCTGGCGTCATGGGCAACGTGTTGATACCCTCCTTTTGCGGAACTGAGTCCTGTGGGGATTTCTGAAGCCCCGACTGGCAAACAGCCCCTTGCTGCCGCATGTCCCTTTTTTGTTCAGACCGGGCATGGTCCACCCACATGGTCATCCGCTCGACACCGGTCTCCAACTCTGATGAGCTGTTAGAAGCCGGTGGAGACTGGTAGATAGATTCATCATCGGAACCAATGTCAACAAGCTCTGTGGAGGCTTCGGCGACCTTCATTGCCGTGGTGGGAGTTGGGCGGCGAACCGCCCCCACCAGTGGCACCAAACGGTCGTGGAGGTCCAACATCGACGCCTCCAGTCTCCAAGCATCAAATTCAAACAATTTATTGACACCGGCGGGGTTCTGCATTTTAATGCCAACCTCCGCCAACATCGCCACCAAATTCTTGACGAGCAGTAATGGTCGATCACTCTGGATAGGCTCGGTAGTGGGACCGAGAAGACGGTCGGGGATATGGAGGTCCAACACCCGAAAGAGCTGGTTTTGGCGAACAAATCACTTCATTCAAAACATAATACATCTTTTCCAGGTCTTGTTCGGTGATAGCCTCATCCCCGACCTTCGACTTTTCTTCGAAGTCGTCTTCGTCGGGCGGCATTCCCAGCCCTTTTCTGGGCACCTTGGGTAACTTGGGGAATTTAGGGAGGTAGACCGGATCGTTCCAGTCAGCCTCCAAGTAATTTTCATCTTTTAGTTTTCCATCAATTTTTTCATTCATACCCATAGGATCAGGACCAAGGTCCTGATCTTTTCCGGAACTATAGCCAGACCTGCTATAGTCCCGATCGGCTCCGGTGGGAGCCTTTTGGGGAGGAAAAAACTTATTAATCCCGATCTGATCCTCCGCCAGGCCAGATCGGACATCGCCATCTTTATCAACAACGAGAACGTAAGGCGATAGCCTTTTCTTACTTCCTCTCCAGAACGACTCCATATTCAAATCATTCAAATCTTCGAATCCAAATTTTGATGGAATATCAGCACGGTGATATCCACGATCATCAAGTGATCCGGGCACGCGCACCATTGTGGTGGAGTCAAGTTCGAAATCCAAAACATTAGCATCGATAACCTGACTACCACCATCGCGCCCAGCCTTCCAACTTTCGGACGGGGTACTTCGCGGACCACCACTCGAGATCTGGTCCGATCGTCCGCTGCAAGCGGACGACCGGTCGTCATCAGAACCCACTTGGTCCGATTGTTTAGTGTCCATATCACCTTTTGTACCCGATGGAATGGGCTAGTTACACACTCGGTGGATCGGGATCGCAGATTGGATCGAAGCGGTCTTGAATATAGAAGACCGATCTGTGTAGGTATCTATGGGGCGGAACTCTTCACCCCAGACACATACAGACCAAAAACACTTCCAAGAGATAACTTCCAAAAGGTCGATCGTCCAAACGATCAAGACCTGACCAATACGAAATAATAGAGGGCAGACCGACCGTTCCGGTCTAGCCCCTGACCAATACGAAATAAGACCAAAACCGGTCTAGTTTCCAACCAATATTAAAACAAGCCAATATGTCCGCGTAAAGACCCAATATGCTCGTGAAACTCCACAAACGATATCTCCACTCGAAGACCAATCCAGTGAATAGCATGTTCCAAACGTACTTGAGTTGAGGTGTTGAGATCGCCAAATCGTACTCCCGTCGAGGGACTTCCGGTGGGCCAAAGTGCGCGTGCGGCGCGTCCAGACCGGGTATAATGGGCGAGAGGGGATAATTCGACCCTCTGCCCCCAACACTCCGCGGCGGGCGGAGGCGACTAGTGTACGAAAAGGGAAGAACGGCGACCCCTAGCTGTGGTGTGAACCAAGACCAGAAGAGGTTTCGCCACTTATCCGAAAGCTAAAATATTTCCTTACTTAAAGGTATAACCTCTGTCCTAAAAGGTAAAACCACAACTAAAATACTACCACCCTATAGTCCCTAAATGTACCCACACAAAAGTATGTAAAATACCCAAAGTCGGGTGACTCACCAAAACTTGCGTTCTTGACACTTCTTGAGTCTGATAGGCTGAAAAGCCCCCCTTGTTTAAACCAATCCGAAATTAGACCAAATGCCTTGACAAAACTTGACCAGAAGTGTGCCAAATTTTGGGCACGCTTCTCCACATATACTTCAGTTCCTCATTATGAGGAACTACCACCCGCGGAGTGTCCTACGCGCTCGTGCTATAAAATAGCAAACTGTCACAGTACCTGTAACGGTGTAAACGAGCTTTAGCTCGACTTGATAGGGTTGGCTCAGAAGAGCCAAGTCCATTTCCACCCAACGCACTGATAAGCGCCGTACACTGTGGGTCTTTCTCATACGCCTGGCGTATGAGATCCACCACAGACGAGGTGATGAATGTCGCGCGAGCGAGCTCGTAATGGGGACGACGCTACAACGCGTCTGCAAGTACATTCTATTTACCAGGTTTGTACTTTACCTCAAAATTATACTCCGCAAAGAAGGAGAGCCAACGGGCCATCCGTTGGGAGAGATGAGGCGACTTTGTAGCTGTCCGTAAGGACGCGTGGTCAGTATAAACCACGAACGGCTTTGAGCCGAGTAGGTGAACCCTAAATTTGACAAGAGCATACTCCATAGCGAGTAGCTCCTTGTCATGAACGGGATAATTCCGTTCCTCAGCTTTAAGCTGCCTCGACTCAAACGCGATCACGCGTTCTCTTCCCGCATCGTCTGCTTGTAACAAAGCACATCCGATTGCGAAATCGGAGGCGTCGCAGACGACACTAAATGGTTTCCCAGAGTCTGGGAGAGCAAGAACGGGAGCTTTTAACAAGCTCCCCTTAACCGCTTCAAAAGCGTTTTGGTGTTCAGTTTTCCAACACCAATCAGCATCCTTCTTAAGAAGGTCGGTAAATGGCTTCGCCATTTTCAGCGTAGTTCTCGCTGTACTTGTGGAGATAGTTGGCTAATCCAAGCCACTTCCGTAAATCTCTAAGATTTACAGGCGAAGGCCACTCCACAATGGCTTTCACCTTCGCGGGATCCGCCCGCACTCCATCCTTACCGATGAAGCATCCGAGGAAAGGAATTTACTCAGCACCAAAGATACACTTGGATGCGTTTGCATATAACTTATGCTCTCGCATACATTCGAGAACTGCTCGAAGGTGTATCAGATGCGTCTGAACATCAGAAGAGTCTCCATCCGCACGACTATGAACGAATATATCGTCGAAGTACGTCTGAGCGTACTTTCTATGAGGGCGGAAGAGTTGAGTCACCAAGCGATTAAAAGTAGCTGGTGCATTCGAAAGCCCTTGTGGCATAACACGCCACTCCCACAGCATTCAACTAGGTGTGCTGACCGCTGTAAGCGGAAAATCTGATGCTCGCGTGAGCACCTGATAATACCCGTCCACCAGATCTAAGGCACTGTACACAGTACAGCCCGCCATATTGTTCTGGAGGACATCCTTCCGAGGAAACGGAGTTTGCATGGGTACGGTAGCTGCATTCAGCTTATTGTAAGCATGTACAATGCGCCACTTCCCGTTCGGTGTACGAACACAAAAAGTGGGAGATGAGTGGGGAGATTTACTCTCCCATACCATCCCTGCCTCTTCTTTCCCCTTGAAGAATGCGTCGATGACGTCGCATTGCTCCTTGGGGAGAGGCCACTGCCTAGTGACGCAGTATTTGGTTCCAGGAACCAAATCAATTTCATGTCGAACTCCCCGATCCGGTGGTAACCCCATCGGTGGGTTGTCACTAATGACATCTCCAAATTCCTTTAATAAGAAATGGTAAGGGTCCTCAGGATCCGCGAGGATCTTGAGGCCGCTTCGGGCATTCAATGCCTGTTTGGTTTGCACCAAAACTGACTCGTCCATCGTGGATGAGGAGTTTAACTCCTCTTCCGGACGTAATACGACAACCTCGTCGATTTCATCTGCTTTCAAAGCAGTTCCAAACTCGTTGAAAGACATCTCCTCCAACGACAACAGTTCACCTACCCCAGGCAACATTTCAAGGCTTACGCATTCTGTGGCAACACCTGTTACACTATTCAGCATCCGATAGGACTGCTGACTACTGGCCTTGGGACTCGTCCCGGTACCCAGATGGGGGAGTCAATTGCCCCATCTATTGGAAGCGCATCGCGCCTATCCACAGAGGTCTTTACCTCTACCACCGGTGACTCGCTGGTCTCACCTATAACGGCGTAGTCGGAATCATTTCCGACGTGCGAAAGAGACAAACTTCGGGTCTCTTCGCTTGGAAGCGCCTCGCGCTTAACCACAGGGGTCTCTACCCCTACCAATGGAGTCGCCTCAGAGGAATCCACCTCTACCAATGGCGACTCGCCAGTCTCGCCTATAACGGCGTGGTCGGAATCATTTCCGGCGTGCGAAAGAGACGAACTACGGGTCTCTTCGCTTGGAAGCGCCTCGCGCTTAACCACAGAGGTCTCTACCCCTACCACTGGAGTCGCCTCATAGGGATCCACCTCTGCCACTGGCAACTTACCAGTCTCACAGTTAACGGCGTGGGAATTAACCGCCGAATCCCCATCGTTCAGGAACTCTTCCTTAACGTCATTGGGAATGATCATTTCAGACATCCCAATCTCTGGCATCTCACGCCAGAATCGCTTTTGCGATCGAGCAAAGGTGGGTTTATGACTCGCCAATGCTTTACCCGACCGCGGGTGCGTTGAGCCAATGGACTTAGACTTCCAGTCTATCCACGGCTCGTGGCGTTCCATCCACTTCATGCCCAGAATAGGGTCATACCTCGAGTCCAAATCCAGGACTAGGCAACGTTCTAAGCTGTCGAAGTCTGCAAACTTCAGCTTAAGGTAAATCGAGACCTTGGGTACAGAAACCTGTACGCCCGTCGCAAGACGGACCGTGACAACGTCACGAGAACGTGCCTCTAAGGCCTCCGCATACAGCCAACTCTTCTCAACAGAAGCCCGTCTGACATAATTGTCAGACGCTCCAGAGTCTATCAAGACTCTCCAAGGCTTATCAAAGCCTTTCACGTCCGCAAGGACTACCAGCAAACCTGGCGGGTACACCAACTCGGTGATAGAAAGTACCGCTTCCCTCGGGGCTTGGTGCTGTCGTCCCCTACCCTGGGGCTTAACAGCACTGAGGGGTCCCCCAGTAGGGCGCCCCGCACCTACTGGGAGCCGTCGTTTCCCGACGGCTTGTACAAGGGCTTTTTCCCCACCCCTGGTCCCTTGTAGCGAGTGTCTCGCTGGGGATTTTTCGGACATCTGTTCCTCAGATGATCCATGCTCCCACACAGGAAGCATCTCAGCGGCCCACGCCGCTGCATCATAGCCAAGAGCTCTGCCTCGAAGCTCTGTGAAAAAGAGTCCAAATGACTCTTAGCGGGAGGTTTCTCCTCCACTTCGACCTGACTCAGGTACATGGGTTCAGGACCCACCTTAGAGGAACGGAAGTTCCTCTCGGCGTTGAACGCCATCTTGAACGCCTCCTCCAGGGATTCGGGTCGGCATCGGAACAATTCTGAACGTGCTGGCCCTTCTCTCAGGCCTCCCATGAAGACGGGGATGGACACATCGTCCGAATACGCTTTCGCGTACATCCCTGCCAACAGGGTCTTAAGCTCCTGGATATAAATCTCCAGGTCCTTAGTGCCTTGACGGCACCTCAGGAACGCCAGTTGATTCTGTAAAACCAGATCAGGCGTTGCGTACATGTCCATGAGCTTCTGCTTAAGGACCTTCCATGTTGGGAACACGTCCGTGACTGACTCCGAACACGTAAACGCCCATGTACGGGCTTTGGCCGTAAGATGGGTCAATGCAAGTCCCACTTGCAAGTGATCAGCGGTCATGTTCGCTGTGGCGAAGGCCGGTTCGACCTCTCGCAACCAAACATAAAGTTTGTCACCCTTCTCTCCGGTGAACTCATTTATCTTAAGCGATAATGGAGGGCGCACCCCCGTGGAATGACCTCCACTGCAACTCGCCTCATGATCGATGAGGTCATTTACCCTTGCCTTTACGGCCTCAAGGCCCTGCTCCACTAGGAGCTTCATGCCTTCTTCCCCCGTTAAGGGTAACAGCCTTTTAAAGGCTTTCTGCTGGACGAGGGTCAAACTATCCCAATCGTCCTGATTCATCCTTTGCAGAGGATGCCTAGTCTACCAACACAGGTGTTGGATTGACTACAAGTGCTACCAGATGTAGCCGGTGCGTATACGCACGGTGCGGCTAGCGCACAGAGGAAGACTCTTCCATAAAGCGGTAGCTACCGCTACTTAGCCGATATGCCCTTGTAAAGGGCTGAGTAGGAGAGTTCTCCTAGTCGGGGCCAAGATTCCCGGATTAGTTTACGACTTAGCCTTAACGGCTGTATTCCCTTTACGGGATGTAAGTAAAGGGAGGACTCCCTCTTACCTACGACACTCACTGCGCGCGCGACCGGTCGAGGTCGCGCGTCCGCTAAATAGAGTGAAATGTAAACTGAATATATTTAATATGTAATTAGACTAAATTGATTTAAGCTAATATAAAATATATGTAATACTAAGTAGAATATTCCTAATTCGTACCTATCTAAAATGTAGTGTACACACCTGTGTACTGACACGTGGAAGGCTGACACACCACCACACCAAGGGCCCCTGCACTGATTGGTTAAAATAACCAAAGGTTCAAAACCTTTCAAACCGTCCAATACTGACCTCAACCGTGGTGTACTCATGTACACCAACACTCAATGTAACCCGAATGTAACCCCGTTACATGGCTCAACAATTTCGCGAGAAGTTATCGGCTTTGATCAAAGGGCAATTGGCTACCAAGACCATTCAACCGTCTACGTCACCCTGGGCATCACCTATAGTGATCATTGTGAAAAAGAACGGGGTTGATATTCGTCTATGTATCGACTATCGCGCGGTGAATCAACTCACGCGCCTGATGGTATATCCAATGCCCCTGATCTCTGATCTACTCGAAGATTTGGATAAAGCGCTGTGGTTTTGCTATTTGGATATGGCGAGTGGTTTTTGGGTAGTATCTATGAACGATCGAGCGCGTCAGATTTCGGCGTTTGTCACTCCGTTTGGATTGTTCGAATGGAATAGGATGCCTTTTGGCCTAAAGAATGCTCCGCAAATCTACCAGCGGTTGATTGATAACGCATTATATGGGTATCTCAAGGTTAAGGACGGTGCTGACGAATCGGATGATGTATTACTGTGGGAGAGCCCGACCGTACACCGGGCCCGTCTGTGCTGCTGCGGCGGTCATATATCGATGATATTTTGATCCCTGCATCTACCTGGACTACCCTGTGTGACAAGGTGTATCGTTTGTTGGAGAAGTGCGATCAATGGAATTTATCGATCAGCGTTACCAAATCGTACTGGGGGCGAAACAAAGTTCCCTATTTAGGGCATCATGTCTCTAGCCGAGGTTTGGAAACAAATCCGAAAAATTTGGATGATCTGATTCATTTGCCTTTCCCTGGCACCTTACGGACCATGCAATCGTTTTTGGGGAGTTTGAACTACTACCGTCGATTTATTGAAGACTTCGAAATCTATTCCGCTGTGCTCTACAAATTAAGGGAGGTGTATTATCAAGAGTTAAAGAGCCGATCGTTGAGCAAGGAGAATATGGATCATGAAGGTGATCGATTAATCAGGGCAAAAGTAGCATTCAGCATGATGAAGGCGAAGATTGCGTCAGCTTCAACCCTGCGCCACTTTGATCAGAGCAAAACGCCAGTGATCGTGGTTTACGCCAGCAAGTGGGCGGTATCCGCCGCGCTGGTACAAGAACATGATCAAGTGTATTGTCCCGTGGCATTCGCCAGCCGAACATTGAAGAACGGTGAGCTGAAATACAGCCCCTTAGAAAAGGAAGTTCTGGCGCTTCTACGGGTTTTGGATGTTTACTTCACGATGCTGGTCGGAAAGACGATCGCTGTCTTGTCGCGTTTATCCAAGCTGAGATGGTTACTAACATCCAACGGGCTGGACGGCTGGGCAGATGGGCTGCGATCTTATCACAATGGGACATCGAGATCAAGAAATGTGTACAGGGAGAAGAGGAGGTACTGGGGGCGTTAGATGCAAGTATCACTCCTCGAACCGAAATCGATGAGGCACTGATTGCGATCGCACCGAAAAAGCAACCGAGGCAGATGATTGAAGTACCACCTCCTACGGTTAAGAAAGGCGAAGAACTTTACGTGATTAATTTGGATGGATCTGCAAGTGTCAAGCGACGTGTAGGTGCATTCGGCGCTATCGTATGGAAATTACCGGAGTGGAAGATTGCGATCGCGGTTGCTGATCATGTGCCCGATATCACGGTGAATGAATATGAATACCATGGATTGCTCTTAACTTTGGATCTACTGTCGCGATACCCCAAGGAAGGATGATCGTGTGCGGAGACTCGAATTTGGTAATCAGGCAAATGCGCGATGGAATAGAGTGTAAAGCTCCGCGATTGTAAGTGTTGCAACAGCGTGCGTTCAACCTCCTTCGCGAATGGACTGATCATGATCTGGTGCATGTTAAAAGAGAGTGGAATAAGAGTACAGATCACATCACCATTATGGCCATGCAGGGTGGAACAAGATTTGAAATTGATGACGAGAAACAGCTGGAAGAATTGGCCGACCTCAACAGGTTGTCGGAAATGATCACGTGGAATGAAGATCCCACTGCTCCACAAGTACAAGTGATGACACGATCACGTAACCTCCGTCAGCCGCGACCGTCAACGTGGCCCGATATACTATAGCCGGGATAAGGGCGGAAGGGGTGAAAAAGGCGCAGGACGAAGAGAAATGGATTCATGGTTTGCGAAGTTATCTGCATGGTGACGTCTCACAATTGAGCGCAGATGAGGTAAACGATTGCGCGAAAATTGCTGACAACTACGACGTCGACGAACAAGGATTGCTGATCTACTGTGGGAATATGGCTAAAGGAAAAGCCAGCGATGACAAAGATGATCAAGACGATCGGCACCTTTCGATTAAGCTGGTCTTACCCGAGACCCTACATGCAGATGTCCTCCACCATTATCATGTGAGCTTGGAGGAGAACAACAAGGCATAGGGCGTACATATCAGCGGATCAGACGATACTTCCATTGGCGTGGTTCTATTCCGAAGCGTACAAAGGTTTGTCGGACAAGCGTAGATTGCGAGACGGAGAAGGGCGGCCAGCCTACGATCAAGGGCATGTCGCCGGGAAATATCGAGGCGACGTACCCATTCCAAGTGATAGTCATGGATCATATCCCGTCACTACCCCGATCGACTGATGGACATACTGAACTGCTGATTTGGACGGATCTGTTCACGGGTATGGTGATTTGGACGGATCTGTTCATGGGTATCGCGAAAGCTGGATCGTCTCGCACAGCGCAGAAAGTCGCCGAAAATTATGAAGAATGTGTGTTTCGACGATTCGGGGCTATCGAGGTGATCTGGTACGATCGGGAACCGGGTTTTATGTCGGAAGTATTTCGTGCGTTCAACAAAATCGTGGGACAAAGTCAGAGTGCTACTGTGGCATACCGTCCACAGGCGAACGGCAAGGCGGAGAGGACGGTGCAGACGATTACGCGGGCAATCAAAATGTATGTATCAGATGTCGGCCAGAAAGATTGGAGATTGTATGCAGAGCGTCTGGTTTTCGCGCTGAACTCGACCCCTGATCGCATTTGCGGAGAGACACCTTTTTATTTGGCATATGGGTGGGATCCGCGATCGTCGTTGGAATCGACATTACAACTGGGTGGAATTCGGCGCAAAGATCGAGATGCTCGTCGGTGGAGATAAACGTTGCAGAAAGACTACAGATACACCCGCGAACAAATGAGCACCCGATTGCATCAAGCGATAGCCGAGCGAGCTGAGAGGCATAATGATCAAGTGACACCACACAAGATCGAAGCCGGATCAAGGGTCTGGTTATATCTCGATCGGGTGAAAGAAGGGTTCGCGAAGAACTGGCGCATGTGTGGCATGAACCCTTCAGAGTCGATGAGATGATCGGTAATCACGCGGCGAGATTGGTTACAGCTGTCACCGACTATCGTATGTTCCCTGTAGGGCATCTGTCCAAGTTGAAATTGGTCAAGGAATTTCCAGATCGCCCCATTACTGCGCTAACAGCTGGGATAGAGGAACGTTTTGACTTTGATGAAGCTTTGTTACCTGAAGACAGCTGGGAAAGGACGCTAGATCCAGATGAATTTGAAGTTGGTCGTATCACCGATGTCCGATCAGGTCGAAAGACTAGATATGGAAGAACGTTACGCGAATATCAAGTTTACTGGAAAGATTATGCCGAGCCGTCGTGGGTAGACGAGGCAGACTTGAACTTTGATGCTCTGATCATGGACATCGAGAGGAAAAGGATCAACAGACATCGGTTTGACGAGATGCAAGTGGACGAAGAGTCCAACTAATGCGTGATTGGAAGACTGGTCATGAATTACGATCGAAGAATTACCGATTGAAGAAAAATGATTGACGAAACTCACAATTGATGAAGAAGTGATAAATGACTTGAGGTGATGTGTTTACTATGGATATAGCGAGACAAGGTGATGGAGTAACGAAAGATAAGACGACAGAGTACCGGTTTATATCATGCATTGGGAAGTAAAGAAGCACAGTGGAAATGGCATGATCAAGATTACTTATTTATTAAGGACGGAACGATCAACCGATTAACTAGACCCAAAGAACTTCCGACGAATACGAGGAATTTTGTGGCCAGGGTGGCTTTCAGGGGAGGAACGATATTGAACCCGCCAAGTCAAAAAATGTATCAACCTCCTTCAACGCGTCCAATAGGGTCCGGTGTGGCGGGTCCGAAAGGAACCCTGGGTACCGCGCCCCATCGTCGGCCGGGGCATACTTCAAAGGACGGTTGCGAGCACAATGGGTGTTTGAAGGGTCCAGGAAAGTATCGAGATCACACCTCCCGTCGATCATCCCCCTCAGGACAAAGTCCACAACCCTCTTCCATGTCTCCCGGCACGACTTTTGCGTTGGCGCCGATCATTGTAGTAGTCCCGGAAGAAGTCATCCGTCTCGCGAAGTCCTTTCGCGATGAGGATGTAATGCGTCGACTCCCAGATCGCCAGCGCGTGATGGCCGAGAAACGACCGGTACTTCGTCTCAAAGTCGGCGAACCAGCCGACCGAGCGGAAAGAAATGGTCTGCAGCATGGTTATGAAAACGCCCATACGCGGCATTGAGAATATAGCAGCTCCACTTCCGGCTGGGTGATCAAATGCCTCAACCACGAATCAGCCGGAGGGGCATGCACGGAGGCCGGAAACAACCATCCTGCGGGGCGGGTCAAGTAGTAAAAGACCACTTGAGCCGTGACGCTACGCATATCGAACCCACCAAGCTGATCTGGAGTCCACGGCAGGATGTCGGTGTCACTGGCATCATCAGGCACCGAGATCAGCGTCTTGAAATCACCCGTCAAGGAAAGAGAGACCCGGAAGTGCATTGATCAGGTAAATCCTCGCTCCCGAATTCGCTAATTGTAGGAGTATAAGGAATGGAAGCGATCGGGTCAGGAAATTCG
This sequence comes from Peronosclerospora sorghi, assembly GCA_026184515.1. NCBI lineage: Eukaryota > Oomycota > Peronosporomycetes > Peronosporales > Peronosporaceae > Peronosclerospora > Peronosclerospora sorghi. The sequence goes on along the minus strand of CM047592.1, from coordinate 462,549 downwards.
CCTTCATCGTCCTGATCAGGACTTGGAGGATCATCGTCCTCCGTCTTTGCCTCCTAAATGGGGGAAAGGAGGCGTGGCCTCTTCAACCTAGAGGAGGATCGGGAACGCTGAGTACTCCTTTTAGGCGAAGGGGTGGCGCGGCTGATCGAGCCATCAGGAGGGTCAGTAAGGCCAGCTGGCGGTGTAGCTTGATCAGAACCCGCCGAAGGGGTGCGGATAACCGGTGTGATCTGCATCCGCAACGACATACCAGCAAACTGAGACTGAAGGTCCGAGCGAAACGAGCGCAACTGTGTGACTTCTCCCGGAACCTCCTGCAGTTGATGGCGCAACGTGTCGCGTTCTACGGAAACTTGATCGAAGCGGCATTGCATGGCGGAATGTTCCTTCTCCAGCTGAGAATATGCGGCGTGCAGATCGTCCAGCTCAGTTTGGAGTTCAGACAATCCCTTGAACCGATCAGATAGTTCCTGCGCCTGGGCCATGATGGCAGTCTACTCGTCCATCTTCAGGCAATTGGACTTGTTCTTCTTCCGAAGGCCATTATACTGTGTTTGCGCTTTTCAATCTCGGCAGAGAGCCTGAACACCTGTTCGAACAAGCGCTGATTCCCAGAAGCAGCCCGATCGTATTCTTCTTGTAACTTGGATAGGCGCTGCTGAAGTTGATCTAGCTCCCGCGCTTGATCAGCGATGGTGTACTCATGCACCGATCGCAGATAACGATCACGGGCACGGCGTCTCTCCAGATCCCGGATCTGGGCACGTTGATCGGCCATGGTTTTTTCTTGATCGGCGACAACGTTTTCGATGGTCTTCAACTTAGTCTGGAGATCGTTGACTTTAGTGTCAAAGAAGTCACGCAATGGCTTGAGCCGTTTGAAGGCGGCCCGCTCGATCTCAGCATCCCGCTCCACCACGGCGCGTTTGGGGCGAGCGAGCTGCTGCCGAAGCATCGCAATAGTGTCTTCGCTCATCGCGAGCGAGTCGGATAACACGGCGATCTGATCATCGCGCGCGTGGATGGCCTCTTGCAAGCTGTAAGCCTGATTGATGGCAGCGATCGCCTGATCAGCTGCGGCCCGACCCAGGGCAGGAGCGTTGGCGGTGTTCGCCGGGGTGCCGTCCGTTATCGCTTGCATGATGGAAATGCATAAATGCCTGATCGAGACAGCTTGATTGTAGATTCCACGGTTGGTGGATGTTGAAAGTGGAATAGCGAGGGGCATACCACTAACGGTAACGGTCTAATAGATGGGGACCTGATCGGCGGAAAAGAGGCGGAGTGATGGGCGATGATTACCAGGTCGATGATGTCATGATTGATGGGTGCGGACAAATCGACCAACAGTAGCATGATCCATGATATCCAACGGCATTATCGACCCTCGTCCCAACCGCTGTACGGCTGGGACGAGGATCAGGGGCGGCTGTCGTAAAGCGTGCTATAATTAGGCCTAATTGAGGGCCTAATTATAGCTCGGATTGCGGACAAAAAATCTGGTACGTAATTGTATACGATTGTGTGTGCCACGGTGTATACAGTTGCGTGTACTACTTTGGTGCACATAAACAGTACATATACGGGGCATGGGAAGACGGGACGATTACGTACAGGTACATAGCGAACACCGACGAACATCGACGAACGACGGAGGAATCAGGTGGACTGGTGGACGGAGGACGCTGGAATGGGCGGTTCTGATTGGCTGAAATTAGGGGAATGGTAGATCTAAGGCTTTAAGCAATAATAAAGTTTTCCTTTTGCGTCCAACCACTAAGTACACCTCAGGGACGGCAACTAGCGCCTCCCTTTAGTTAATAAACACCTCTACGTCCCGGGCGGGAGCACTTTGTGCGTTTTTGGCCCACCGGCAGGCGTAGAGTGTTGAGAACTCACTCCGCAACTCCGCCCGCTGTGTCAGCGGTTCTTCTATTAAAGTTTTTGGTCTTGAGAGTGTGATCGAGCAGTGCTCTCACCTCTCCACGTTTGGTTCACGTTTGGCCCCTAGGGTTCGGCTGCTGTAAGCGCCCCACGGGAACTCTAGGTGGATTAAGTAAAATTTACCCCCCCCTCGTAGGTCTAGGCTACGAATACAGATATTTGGGTGTTCCTTTAGCTGTTTAAGACTCCAGAGGCTCCGTTATCGGGCAGTGAAGACTTCCGCTGCCTGATCAAGTACTCCCTTCGCCGATCAACACCTGATTGACACTCTGCAACTCGTGAACCGCGATCAACAACTCGCAGATCGCACCAACTTGTACCTGAGCGACTTTTAGCACTTGATCAAGACTTATCAAGTCTGATCACAGCTGATCAACTACTTTTAGTGCCTGATCAAGCCCGATCAA
>CM047592.1:442624-460188 GCA_026184515.1 Peronosclerospora sorghi | reverse complement strand
ATCAAGTCCGATCACAGCTGATCAACTACTTTTAGTGCCTGATCAAGTCTGATCAAGTCTGATCACAGCTTATCAACGTCTTTCAGCGCCTGATCAAGCCTGATCAAGTCTGATCACAGCTGATCAACTACTTTTAGCTCCTGATCAAGCCTGATCAAATCTGATCACGACTGAGCAACGACTCTTAGTGCCTTCCCAAGCCTGATCACGACTGATCAACGACTCTTAGTGCCTTCCCAATCGTGATCACACCATATTCGAGCTTGATAGTACTTGATCACGCCTGATCGGCACACAGGGCAACTAGTTACAAGTTCCCCAATATTGCATCACGGAATTGCTGTGTTTACATTACCGCCACCTGGAGAGCGACCCACGCCTAAGCCTTCGGGTACACAAGGTGAGTAGAAACACAAGCAGTCAAGGACAACCGGAGGACCCCCTTCGTTAGTCGGCAGTCCGGGAACCGTGGTACCGCCTGATCAAGCGTCAAAAACTTTGATCAGCCGCTCCACCACACCGTTCTACATGAACTTATTGACATAAACAGGCTCCCGGAGTTGATCAAGCCCAAGGACAGCCCTGATCTGGTGCATGTGATGGCGGCAACTAGATCGCGAACTCAGAAGTCTCGCCGATCGTTCACAAAGGAAAGGCTGAGCGAGTACGTTGTACAACAGCTAAGGGCGGAACAGATCATCAAGGCGCAGGAAGAAGAAGAGTGGATCGTCAACTTGAAGGCCTATTTGCGTGGTGAACTGTCCAAGTTAACGAATGATCAAGCGAAAGAGTGTACCAAGATCGCGGACAGTTACGATGTGGATGACAATGGATTGCTGTATTACTGCCGTGACGTTGATCAAGACAGTGCCGATCGAGATCGATTAGCGAAACTGGTGATACCTGAGTTGCTAAAGCCGGATGTTCTTCATCACTACCATGTGAGTCTAGAGGGGGGACATCAAGGCATAGGCAGGACATACCACAAGATTAAGGCCCACTTTCACTGGAGAGGACTTCTTCGGAGCGTGCAGAAATATGTGGGATGTTGCACAGATTGCGAGACCGGAAAGGACAGACCGATAATCAAGGGCCGATCGCCTGGAAATATCGAGGTTACTTACCATTTCCAGGTTATAGAAATGGATCACATACCGTCGCTACCCAGATCGAAGCGCGGCAACACTGAACTGCTGATCTGGATCGACCTGTTCACTGGTCTGGTGATCGCAAAGGCTAGTGCATCCCGATCTGCGGAGCAGATCGCCCGGAGTTACGAGGAATGCGTGTTCAGAAGGTTCGGCGCCATCGAAGTTATTCGACACGATCGGGAACCCGGTTTTATGACTGAGGTGTTCCGATCGTTCAATAACATGCTAGGCCAGAAGCAGAGCGCGACGATGGCATATCTTCTGCAAGCGAACGGATCGGCTGAACGCATGGTGCAGACAATAACAAGGGCGATTAAGATGTATGTGGCCGATCCGGACCAACGTTACTGGGACGATTATGCAGAGAGATTGGTATTCGCACTCAACTCTTCAACCGATCGGGTCCGAGGAGAAAGGCCTTTCTATCTGGAGTATGGATGGGACCCTCGAAGCGCGATACCGATCGGCTGCACTCGGACCCGTGATTGCGATGCCCACCGTTGGTGTATGCAGGTCCAGAAACATTATCAACATGCGAAGGAAGCCGTCAATGAAAAGTTGCGCCATGCCACGCAAGATCGAGCAGATCGGAATAACGATCAGGTCCGCCCTCATGGTATTGAACCAGGGGCGAGGGTATGGTTATACCTCGATCGGGTCAAGGAAGGCTATGCAAAGAAGTTGGCTCATATGTGGCACGGTCCTTTCCGTGGAGCAGAGCTGATCGGTGAGCATGCTGCCCGTCTGATCACGATCGGCACGTATTATAAGTTTTCCCGATCGTGCATGTGCCCAAGCTGAAGCTGGTCAGAGAATTCCCCGATCGGCCTATAATGCCCTGTCTGGTGGACGAAGCGGAGAGATTCGATTTTGATGAAGCTCTGCTGCCAGAGGACAGTTGGGAAAGGCCATTGGAAGAGGACGAATTAGAGGTGGAAAAGGTGCTAGATGTCCGATCGGTCAAGAAGACACGTTTCGGTCGCACCCACCGAGAATATCTGGTCCGCTGGAAGGATCATGACGAAGAAACTTGGATCGACGAACTCAATCTAAATTGTGGAGCACTGATACGAGAGTTCATGCGAGAACGATTCAGTCGGAATCTCTTTGCAGTAATGCAGACTCATCAAGATGAAGATCAAGACACACAGTAGCACCGATCAGTATATCGATCGGTGTGAACATTTGTAAGGTCTGAATTATTGTGAATTAGTATGATGAACTGTGATGAACTGGAGTAGTGGAGTGACGAACGTGGTGATAATTTTCGCGATTGCGATGGAACTGTGTGTGATAACGTGTTGGTACAAGTTTGGAGAAAGTGACGAGATTTGGTTAAGTGATCAGGTGATCAAGATTTCGGAAAAATGATGACATGTATTATGGATTATCTGGTCAGCTATCTAACGCATCAAAAGTCGCAATCACCCCACAAACTACAGATAGTAAATGCCGGATGGTCTTCGATCTGGTCCCGATGCTGATTACGCCAGGTCTCCTGTTGATCGATCTTGATCAAGGCGTCCTTCAGGTCTACGACCGGCCCGACGCACCGAAGACCGGGATACCAGATGCCGTCTTTAGTCAACGCCCCGGGGATCTCAACTCGACGCTTGGCGGATACAGGAAAATGTCGATGTCGCACTCGCGGGCCAGTATCCCTTCCAGAATAAACTGGCATAGGACCAGCCAAGATTCGCCCGCCCGACTCCGGCGCTGTTTCCGGCGCTTCTGATAAAGGATCTGGCCTTGGTCACGTAACTTCCGACCCGCGGGAAGGAGGAGATAGGGGTGGACTCCCAGATCGCCTGGCAGTGGGCTTTATTAAAAGCCCGAAGTAGACCCAGAAGCGAATCGATCCAAGGAGTCGACGCGAATATGGAGTCAAACTTGGCGCTGAGCAGCACTTCCCATGGACGATCTGTATACAGACGGTCGATTTGCGGTCCCGTTACCAGATCCGCCCGCCACGCAGACGGGTCAGGGGTTTTCAAAGCTGGAGGGAAGAGCCAGAGGTCAGGTCGGGACATCGACCGGGCAAGATCTTGTTTGGTCAGGGCTGATCGGTGCAAGATACCCATCTGCCCCGGTGACCATGGCAAAACGGCATCCGAAGTAAGCGATGGGAGAGGTCGATCTACGATCAACACCCCTTTCAATCGGGCGTGATTTCGCAGCCCAGATGTGCCCGGCAGAAAACGAAGGCACCGATCCGGTTGACTCGCGCGTCCGTGCAGCTCCATCACCCTGGGAGCTGATCACCTTATCAGCCCCCGATGCAGTCGTAGGAACGGGACCTCGGCGCTGATCGGATCGGGACTTCGATAAAGCAGTGATCAAGAATTCTGAATCTCCCGATACGTCCCCCGAGTCCTCTCCGGAAGAGATCTCTATACTCTTGGTGTGAGCAGCGCTGGGGCGCAAGGGCGCACGTAATTTGGTGATGATAGACGTGTCGGCTGCGTCCAATCTTGGGTTTGGGAGATGAGTCAGCGTCTTGTCTTTCTTCTGAGGCACCGCTCGCTTCTCCTCGAGTTCGGAGTCGCGCGCTATTCCCCGCGCCCTTGAGCCCTTCGGCGCGTCCTTACGTTTCTTGGAAGTTTTTGGAATTTCGGGGTGCTTACTTTTAGCCAATGAGTGGCGTCGGGTCCGATATTGATGCAGATCGCTCAGAGAGGCCGATGCATATCGGTCAACGCTAGAACCTGAAGCCGGACGCCGGTGCAACAAGTCGGTCAACTGTTCGTAGCAGCGATTTACGGCCTACCAACGACGGTCTGACTCCTGGGTCCAGGCGTCCGATTGGCTCTGGAAGGACTGGACCTTCCAGATCTTCTCCCTGACCACGACCTGCAACTCGCCTATCTGCCTCTCCAGGTAATCATGTAGGGTGCGGAGTAAAGTCCGATCGGACTGATCCTTCAACCTCTGCCGGTTGACCACCGCGAGCTGTTCCAGGAGGTGTGACCCGTAGGCCTCCAAGCGAGACAGATCATGCCGTGCGCCGATCAGCCCGTCCAAGATCGGTCGGAGCTGATCGCAGTGGTAATGCGACTGCCGATCAGCCGTGAATAAAGTGACGAACGTTTTGGCGATGTCGGTGGACAACTGATCTGCACGCAAAGGAAGATTAGACCAGATCCAAGACGTAAAGCAGACCGATCAGCTTACCTCGCGTTGTTTGTTGGGCGATCTGGGCCCGGAGATGTGCGGTTTTCGGTGATCACCTCCTGCAACTTCGTGGATATAGGAATCAAAGTGTCTACCTCCTTCCTAGGTTACAGGAGCTATGAATCCGTGATGGCCAACTGTGACTGGAGCTCCCTGACTGTTTTCTGGAGCTGATCGACCTCGATCTGATGCCCGTCCGGTGTGTCGGACTCTGTAGTGTTGTGAGGGCTATCAGATCGGGCCGATCTGGTAGGTGAATCGATATGGGGCGATGAGGAACGCAGGGCACCTGCAGCAACGAACGTCAAGAGTGGTTACAAGAAGATAAGGTGTACAAGGCAAGTATCTGGAGAATGTGGACTCGAAGATCTGTCCATCGGTGAAGTCCGCTTCTGCGAAGATCTAGGATGTGGTGAGATCGGGTCGCTACCGTTGCGCGGCTACGACCAGACTCAGGGGCGTCTGTGGTGAAGCAGACTCAAGAATTTTGGTCGCCTTGTGTCATCAGCACACCGATCGGCTTATAGCGATCGGATTGGTGAAAATAAAGAAGGCTTTTGGCCAATCGTGTGCGAGAGGTGTCAAGAACATGGATTTTGGTAGGTCACATGATATTGCGTGTACTTACATATTTTTATGTTTGTACATAGTGGGGACCATAGGGGGATAGTCTTGGTTAGTCGTTAATTTGTAGCCTTTAACACTCAAGAAGAAGTCGTTTCTTCGCATTGTACATCAGTCGCCACTGCACGCCGCAGAGTGTTTGGAAGCAGAGGGTCGAGTAATCAGCTCTAGCTTGCTATACCCGGCCGGGACGCGTCACAGGCGCACTTGTCCCGCCGGGATTCCCTAGACGGGCGTACACAATGGTCGGATTCTCAAGCGCAAGTTACACACGTTTGGAACGTGTAATCAAGTTATTGGATTGTTTTGTGGAGATATCGTTCGTGGAGTTTATCACGTTCTCATTGGATCTCTTTATTGGAGTATTGGACTTTTATTCTCGTATTGGTTGGGCTCTACAATCGATTGAGCGATCTGACCTTTTAAGTATATTTACTTGGAGTATAACTGGTCTGCCCGTACCCAGGGTGAAGAGTTCCGCCCAGGGTACACTACCCAGCACGGTCTCACGTTTTTAGACCCCGAATCGATTTACAGCACCGATCCACCGAGTGTGTTACCAGCCCATTCCATCGGGTACACAAGGTGAGATGACGAACGAATCGGACCAGGCGTCCTATGATGATGATCTGTCGTCTTATAGCAGCGGACGATCAGATCGGATCGTGGGTGAAGGTTCGCGAGGTACCCTCTCCCCGTAAGTTGGACGGCCGGGCGCGATGGTGGTCAGGTTCTCGACACTACGGTGTTCGATTTTGAACTTGACTCCACCACAATCTTTTCTGACCAAGCAGCAGCTGGTCCGCACTTTTTCGCGTCTGGAATACTGGTTTATCCCGCTGGCGGTTAATCATCCAAGTGCAACCGAGTGGCGACCCGATATTATTGCCGGATCGCAGAATGATCGCCCGTTTGTATGACGCCAAGCCGTGGGAAGTTTTGATTAGCCTCTCCCTGAACTCCATGTTCACACAGACTCCGTGGATCGCCTCGTTCTTGGGCCGCCTCGGGAAATACCGCAGCATCCACTGCCAAGAGATCTGGGAATCAACCCACTACCTGGTGCTTCCCGCCGGACAAGTGAAGCTGGAGAAAGATTTAGCCGCATTCCAGAAGCAACGAAAGCAGCGTCGGAGACGGGCGGATAAAGCCTGGCTATCCATCTGCCAATTCAAATTGTAGGGTATGCGGGCAAAAGAATCCGACATCGACGTCTTCCTAGACTCCGTTGTCCTCCAGATGGCCAGACGTCGCGTGGAGAAAGCCGGGATTTGATCGAAGACGGAGCTTGGTACCCAGGCTACCACTGAGACACCATAATCGACAACTTGATAGACGCCTTGACCCAGCTCGACAAGAAGCATCCTTGGCGTAACCAATTTCGCCAGAAGATCGCAGATCATCCAGCAATGATTTTCAGGGCTATGCGCTGATCGCGAACTTTGACATTGTAGGCACCGATTGGGCAATCATTCGCGCATTCATCGTCAATAAAATTCCTTTTTTATTACCCGATCGTCCCATCTGTTTTAAACTTTTACCTCGTTAATCAAGATCCACCCTTGCCACATCCAATTGCATCCACACGAGAAAATTGTTACTGTCATCATCGAAAAATATTCCCATCCTCAAGACACTTTGCTACCGTCGAAATATCACTAGTTCATCACATTTCGTCACACACCCATAGTCGTAGTCACAATAAAACATCACAAATTCGCGCCGATAGGTATTTCCCATCGGCTCTATTGTAAATCTTTATTTTCCACTTCGTAAGTCTGCGTCGCCCCATAACAATTCCGATTCATCCGGTTTCGCTTGAACTTCATGACCAGAGAGCCATAATCCAGATTGAATTCATCGATCCAGGTTGCTTCCTCGCGATCCTTCAAGTGGATTGTATATTCCCGGTGCGTTCGACCACAGCACGTCTTTTGGGCCGATCTGAAATACAAACTGTCGGTCGGCTTGACATCACCACTGTCGACATCAGCAGCACCCTTCCCGATCAGCCAATATTTCTTCACCCATATTAATTCCTTGAGCTGATCGGTCCAATCAGGGGTGTCGGCGTCTTTTGGATTGACCATAGTCGCTTCGAGCGGATCGGTTAACACTTCGGGTGGAATAGCCACATTCCAGATCGGATTCACCGATCCATCGACGCAAATCCTCCCCGCCCCCGTTAATATACACTAGTTCATCCGGTGAGGCGACTTCGCTCGGTCCGCCCCTGTCAAACGGGCAATACTGATCCTCGTCAACGGACTGTCCTCCTGTGATACCGACTTGAGTGGGTGCTCCATCGTACTCGTCTGCAGCGATACTGCGATCGTCCCCATCTGCCGTCGATTCCGCTGTCTCCCGACCTTGTGATACAACTGCATTAACGACTCTCGGCAAATCTGCCTGTGAGCCCACTGTATCGGATGACTGCGCTGATAACCTTCGGCACATCTTGTTCGCTACGTAACCTGGTCTTTCCGTCCAAGGTGAGGGTTCTTCTTCGGCTGACTTGTCATCGCCGACCCGATCGGTGGTGGCTTTATACGCAAAGCTTTGCCACTCAATATATCGTCTTGATCCGATCGAAATAAATCCCATCTTCCTCGGAACTTTTCTTTCGGCCAGCCACATACCAACGATCGTACCGTTGCCTAACATCAGTGGTTTGTTACCGATGTTAGTAACTCGTATGCAATCGCTTCGGCTTTCGCCTTCTACAAACGTCGGTACCCAGTGATCGCCCCTGGTCACCCACAACTTCCTTGTCCGGTAGTCCTTCTCCACTGAGATATCTGCCGATCGACCCACAGGAATGACGATATCTTGGTTCTACCTTACCAGATCAGTGCGTGATTCGTGTAAGAGGCGTCGGCCAGCCAGTTGGATCTGGACTTCGTCCGGAAGAGTAAGTACTCCATGCGACAGATCGAGGCGTACCTGCCGGCACCATAAAGTCCATACCAAGGAGCGTGTCTTGTCCGGCCAGCTTACCGACCCAAGCGCTAAAGAAATAGACCAATGAACCAGATAGAGTGATCTTAACACGCGTCCTCCCTTCGTTCATGTAGGAATTTTGACCGATTCTGACGCATCTTTTCCTTTGTGCATAGTCAATCTGACATCCAACCTTACGAGCAAAGGCGGAGTCGATAATTGAGACTTCTGGACCAGAGTCAAACAGCATCGTGGCCTTCTCGTTGTTAAACTTCCCATAGGCTTTCACCTGATTGAACCATTTGTCGGTAGAGTGGTATTTCCAGTAGCCGCGCGACTCGCCGTGAAGCAGGTCCAACTGCATGACGACCTTCGATCGGGAATATTCATCAGTCGCAAGACTGTATACCGAATGATTCCCGTCTCCCGTCCTTTTTGCCGTTGTATCGCTGTCTTTCCAACGAATGCATATATGCTAAACGTAGATCGCTCGGCTCGATCCAGATTCCAACCTGGCGAGCGATCTAGTTTAACATATTCTCGACATCGAGCGGCAACATTTCCGCGTGTTTGTCGGGAACATACCTCTTGCGCATCTGATTGAAGAATTGCTCCATCTTGCATTGTCTATCAGCGTGAATCTCTCCACATGACTTACATACAAAAAAGCAGTGATCGGTGGGGTGACCGCGTCGCTCACATTTATTGCACGTAATTCTTCACCAGCAGCCCCAATCATCATGCCTGGTTGACCCGCAGTGAGTGCACATCTTATACGACGAATCCGGGTCCGATCTGTTGCCGCTTCCTGCCTTCCATTCGGCACGGCGTGACGCTGATCGATCTCTGGGTGCAGACTGGGTGACGAAAATGTGACGGTACTGTTCCTTGTCTGTCCCCAGACTGGACCAGCTACTGCTCTTCCCTTCTGACCCGGTGCTTACATCAGCCAAGATCGATCCGATCGCTCTGGCCGGTCTAGTCGCAGGTCGATTCAAATGATCATCCTCAACCTTCGATCGGGATCGGCTCGATCCTACAGCAACCTTCGTCCTCATGCTGCGGTAGTGGCGTAGCATACGTAATGTCTGTTCAACTTCTTCCACGTATCTGAGGCGCAATGAGGTCAGCTGATCCGCCAACTCCTAATCGTCCAGCGTACTGATAAAGTGGCCCACGTGTTCTTGGGCAGCGCCGATCGGCGGATCGGTCTCCTTGATCGGGATCCCCGCACGCATCGCAGCCACATTTAGCCGGTGAAGGTACTCGATCGGCATTTCATCGCTCCTCTTCCTCATGTGGTTATACCTTCGAGCAGTAGAAAATCCGGAGTGACAGTACTGCCTTTCAAACTCCATGCACAGCAAACTCCAGTCAGATCGGACATCCCGACTTAACTTCTGGATCCAGTTCACAGCCGGTCCCTTCATCGGATCTCGGAAGATCCGACACCGTTCTTTGATCGGCGCTGAACACGAGGAAGGCGGACTTCGTTCGGCTGAACCATGATCGGGCTTGCTCTTCATCGGCATCTATGCCCGTAAAGTCCTTCAACTCAGTGCTTGCAGCCATGCGAATCCTTGGGATCGCCGGTGAGTTAAAGTCAAACGCCGTCGTCGAGGCTAGGTTCGCCTTACGCGCCCGTAACACCATAGTCACCGTTAATTTCGCAGGTCGACTCCATGTCGAAGTCGCTGCTACTTGCCGATCGGCGAGGGCGGGCTGGGTGTGACCGGCGTTTTGTCTTAAAAACGGTCTAACACCTTCGTAGAGATTGTATGTTGATTTTATTGACTGTATTTCGACGTCCGCACAAATAGCCTCATTTCCCTGGAACGATCGGCTTGGTGCACGAGGGCGCAGAGGTGATCTGCCTTGATCTGCGGCGTAACGCTTCATCATAGCTTCGAACATGGCTTGCATGCTTGCTTCCATCTAGGGCGAGGTGTCTGGATCGGTCTTGGGGGTGCCGATACCTGTGGGCGCCCCTGGGGACCCGACTGGCATGCCGCCCCTCGTTGCCGCACGTCCCTTCTTTGTTGACTGGTACCGCGATCCATGGTCATCCGCTCCACACCGACCTCCAACTCGGGCGAGCACTTGGAGGAAGGTGGCGACCCATATAGCGAGCTATTATCAGAGAATGACTTCTCGATAAGTGATTGCAAGAGGTTTGGGGCTTCCAACGCAATTGTGGGAGTTGGGCGGCACACCGCCCCCACCAATGGTTTCAGATGGTCGTGTGACATTGACATAGCTTGTTTCAACTTCCCCGTATCGAGCTCGAGCAGCTTGCTAACACCATTAGCATTCTTGATCTTTATCCAACCTCGGCTAGCATCGCCAAAAGTTTCGTGACTAGTTGCGGCGGCCGATCGGAGTCGATCCGCTCGGTATTCGGCCCGTGTAGACGATCAGGAATTAGGGGCTTGATAGTTCGCATGACCTTGCTTTCGCGAACGAATTTCTTCAGCTCGTAGATGTAGTACATCCTGGTTACCTCCTTGTCATCCACAACCCCATCACCGATCGACGACTTTTACTCCAAGTCGTCATCATCCGAGAGCATTGCGAGCCTCTGCTTGGGTTTCTTCATTGGTAATTCGGGCGGATCGGGTTGATCCGCCCCTATAGTGTTTTTCACATCATGCAGTTTTACGTCGAAATACATGGGATCAGGAACAGGGTCCTAATCCCTTCTGGGACTATAGAAAGACTTGCTATAGTCCCGATCGGCTCCGATCGGAGCCTTGTGGGGAGGAATAAACTTGTTAATCTCCATCTGGCCCTCCACCTTGCCAGATCGATCATTGCCATCCTTTTCCACGACACGAGGCGATAAGCGTTCCTCGTACCGATCGTCTCCGTAGGAGCAGTATGGGGAGTCGTAAATTCATTAATTTTGATCCGGTCCTCTCCCTGACAATATCCATATCACAACTTGTAAAATCCAAACTTTTGCTCAATATCGCGGTGATATCCACGGTCACCAAATGATCCGGCCACGCGCATCATTGTGGTGGAGTCCAGTTCGAAATCGAACACCAAACTGTACGGAACTAGACCACCATCGTGCCCAGACGACCAACGCACGGGGGGGGGGTACCCCGCGAACCTTCGCCTGGGTGCCGATGGGGTGACCGATCGGCACTGCAGGGCGCCAAGTCCGATTTGCCTTCTGTCTCACCTTGTGTACCCATTGATGTGGGTGGCTACACACTGGGTGGACCGTCGCTTAGTGAGGACCTTGGTAGGTACCGATATGGGTGTAACGCTTCTGGGGTACTTGATCCAAAAATTAACGAGAATATAATCTAATGCTGCCGATCTACAATTGGAGCGGAAATCGTCACTCCAAATGCGGTAAAATCTGAGACTTGACTGCACGCGGCAGTGAGTAATCCAGACAATATAAGTTCTGGAGCTTGAATGCAAAAGCATTGAGTAACCCAGCGAATAGATTCTTGGGACTTGACTGCAGATCGCAGTGAATAACCCAACCAATATCTGGGACTTGACTGCAGATTGCAGTGAGTAACCCAGCCAATTCAAATAGAAACACACGTTCCAAACGTAGCGGGAGTTGAGGTTTGAGTGAACGTAATGGGAGCTTCCCGTCGTGGGACTTCCGGTGGAGCTCTGTCCTGGCCGGGATTAAATGAGCAAGAGGGGACCGTGTTAGCCCTCTAATTCCAATGACTCCTGCGGAGCAGCGACTTATGCAACCCAATGTAATACGAACACTATATTATATAGCCAATTAAAATCCAATATTTAAAGTACATGTAAACCGTGTGCCTTACCTCAGATCTGCGTACAAAACACTCCAAGCACACGATTGGCCCAAAACACTCCATCCTTTTAGTGAACCCTATCGCCCCGACTTGACAACTGGTACACTGGTACATGCTAGTCAAAAATTTTCAATAGCACTTCACCACATTTTCTAATCCAAAAGGTTTTTAGTGTCTCACTTAAATCAGCCACCATTAGCCACCTATTACATTTGTGTATATTTTCTTCGATTTAGTTAGTTATTTATTAAATCTAATCAAGACAATAAAATTACACTCACCTTCTACTTCCTTCGTCCTAATATATAAGCGGCTGTGATAGAAATGTAAGTCCAAAAATATAAGCGATAAGTTTTGTTTTCATTGGGACAGTCGTCACAAACCAAATTTAAGAGCTTAGTCTCTTTTCTAAACCGTTACCGCTTCAATGGCGGTAGGAAGGCATTGTCTTGAAGTAGTTGATCCATACCAAGATGAGGGATTGAGTACATGTCCCACCACATCTGCACCACCGACTGCAACTTAGAAAAACACGAATGATCTTGGTAAAAGATAGCTCGCAGAAAGCCTCGTCTACATTCTCGACGAGCTGGTCGATGACTTGGTCTCTTGTACTGTTGTGGAGACAGCGAAGACGGAAAGCAACAAAATATAACGTTGTAGTCGAGTGAAAAAAAACAGGCTGGGTCAATACTTCCTACCCAACCTCCTTCTGCTAAGACAGCCAAAGCCTCGGGGTTGGTCACCTCAACATGGGGCTTCTAGTTTCATGCTGGAGATCAAATCGTATCTCGACGATGACACGCGCTTGATGGACGGCAGGATGACAAGCCGATGCATTGGCGGTAGATATCGCTGTACCAGGTCTTATGTTACCGGCTTATACCATGTTGCGTGAATAAGCGCATACTATAGATAGAAACAAATTCACATTGTTTTTACCAATGTTGTTAATCTCGAATTACATAAAGTTTACTATTGACATATTTTCTATTGATAGTCTACACTAAAAGACTTATTGGAGCGAGGACGATTAAAGAAGGATACATGTGAATGGTTTAGATTAATAACTATTACTAAATATAGGCAACAAACAAATATTTAATGACTTGGATAATTTATTAATGAAATTGAATCCGTTCTGAATTCGGTTAAGTAAACCTAATCTAATCACCAATGGATTAATTATAACCCAAAAATTACGTTTTGAAACTACCTAAATGTTCAATTAGAACCATGATGTTTTCATTTTAAATATCATTGGTTTTTATGTCATGGAGTACTATTACTTCACCACCTACTTAAGTTGGTTGGCCAGTATAATACAATTCCCCCAATCAGGGGTGGCACGTGCTGGTAACGGGAATTCCCCAAACTAATACAACATAACGCTCTAACCGTTGTCAGAATGGGCGACAAGAACAACAGCGCCGCTAAAACAGCAGCTGGAACAAAGTTAATCTCTGTAAACGACTAACGCCAGAAAGAACTAAAAGCTCAGATATCAACACAGATGATGAGGAAAATCTTCTCGATGTCGATTTCGACATAGAGATTGTAAGCTAGCAACAGTAATGTCGAATCCGAAGACAGACTTGTTAAGCGTAGTCATAAAGACTCAGCTACGTCGAAGCGTGCGCGGAGTCTGAGTGAAGGCTGCGCAAAATATTTGTTTGCCTAGCGCTTCCTCGGCGAAGATGCACCACTCAGAAGCAGAAGCTGCAGCTACGTATACTTCATTGTATGTTGGTACTACTTGATTCGCAGGAGATGGTTCGTGCAGAACCGCGTGTTCTGAAGAACGCGGGCTATTGTAAATATGACTTGGCTCTCACATCCGGCAGTGGGATAATCAAAACCCCGCTTATCGACAGACGATTTTGATAGTATGTCTTGGAGGACTGGGAAGACCTTCTCGATCGTCATTTTGACCTAAGTACCGATGATAGGCTTCATCGTTTTTTTCTTCCAGGCTCATTACATTGGCGGCCGAAAGTCATCACGGAAGTATAGGGTACATAAAGTTTCCTCTGCCCCTCTTCTTGATAGTCAAGAAAATCCACTATATTTTTGAGTGCTTAGTTGCAAAGCGCAGACGTCGAACCAGCCGAGATCAGCGTACCGATTACTACGTGTGCTGGCTTGGTTACCCACAAGTGTTGGCGTTATAGAGCCACTCGAATAATACATGACTTTTTTTTCATTTGTTGCCTTGGTTTTCTACTTTTTCCTTTTGTATCTAGCCTGCGTTTGGCTTTCTTTTTTCACTGTACTACTTGTTCTCAAGCGTCAATCGTGTAAACTGCCTATAGCATTGATTTTAAATGAATGGATCTTCTACGACCGTGCCCAAACAACAATTCCTTGCAAAGTTTCTGCTCCTTTGAAAAAAGTGCCCCCCGTTGGCACACCGCGCATCACCGAAGCGGTCATGCGTCGGTACTACGGTTACGCGACATATGGTCTGTGGCACGTCGAATTGAGGTGTTAACGCAAAAAAATTCTAGCTACCATGAAAGCACTAATTTTGAGTTAGAGCCGAAGCCTTCCGCTCAAACTTTCCTGGGGTATCACCCTCCAGTACGACTGGCTTCTATGTGTCGAACGCATAATCTCCAAAACTTGCTTTAAGTTAACATATATGTATGTGCTAAAAATAGTTTACTTATATTAATTATTGAAATTAGGCAGGACTATTTGTTTTAGTTAGCAATTTGCATTTCGTACTTTTTAGTTGCTAAAGTACGGTACGCGTACTGGGTTCTGATCACACCTATTTTTGCACTGAAAAGTAATGTAGGTAGCACAACAGCTGTTAGAAGCTTACTATAGATTCAACACCTTATCCATATCAAGTTAGGCTAGCTAGTCACTTCTCAATACAAATTCCATTGAACAAGTCCCTGCTTCAGTCACTTTCCTCTACACACTACGATCTGTCTACTGGTGTCATTTTTCCAGTCTAGCTATAATTTACTGTGGATATATTGACTTAAGACGTTTGAATATATTAGTGTTATTATCGAACATCTACGACTCGTAGTTTTCTACTATTCTGCGCAAGTATGGACGGAAACACCTTTCAACAGTCTGTCTATCTATACTGTATCCAACCACTCATCAACGTAATCAGGTGAAAATCCTGCACCGGGTGTAATTGAAGTGTAGCACACATATTGAAGGATACGGAGGCGTTACGTCATGTTCTTTTAACTTGGATATGTGTTCGATTATATCGACGATTCATCATTTTCAACTATGATATAGATCTGTTCGATCAGCTCACCGCGTAAATTACTTACAAACTTCATCCAACAACGAGATGGAAGATCCATCACCTCCAAACCCAATTTCGAGTGTTACGGAGCGTTAGAGGCTGGTTGGATAAACCAGTCTCTGCAACTTGAACGTCCTAACTTGATCTTCAATCATGTGAGATGAGCTCGTCTGACCTGTTTCTTTCTCACTGTTGCCACTTCTACTGTTGGTACTTTGTCTTCCGGTTGGTCAGTGCCAACCGTGATAACGTTACTTTGACACTACCACAATGTTTTTTTCTGCTTCATGGTGGACCATTCCTTCCATAGATTCCCTTCACGTGGCGCCTACCGTGATTTTCTCGACCATAAAACAACCTTCCTCTGTCGTGAGTACTCCAACACGGCTGTATTATCGCGAGATCCGGCCGCTTCCTCTATTGTATTGCTGCGTGAGTAAATCCCAGTGTACTGTATTTTCAACGGATGTACCGTCAGATGCAATTGTTGGATCAGAACTGGTGGTGCCATCGCTACTCACCTTTCTGTCTGATGATGCGAGTGTATCCAGTGATATATCACAGTGTCATCAGTGCCACACGCAGTCATCGCCGTTTTATGCTTGGATATCCATGGGTTGCCTAAAATAACATCAATCTTGTCATCAAGTAGAGGACGATGAATTCATCCACAAACGACCATTTATACACTTTAAAGTGTGTGTATATCACGGGCTGGCATTGTCACGTTTGTACCTGTTGCTAACCGTAACCGGACTGACAACGTACTTCCATGGTGCTTTCGCTTCGACTAGTTTAACGATGGTGACATCGATCCCATGTGGTAACGTTCGGGTAATGAGCATTTTCGCGAAAACCCTGAAAACATTGAAGTCAGAATCCTTCCATAGGCGATCATCCCCTATCAACAATAGGTCTCCCTGTTGATACGTATACCGGCAGAATCACCCGTCCGCTGACTGTGTGGAGGCGGTGCCATGTACTCATGGGAAATATGCCTCATCCTTACACATCTATTTCAGCGAAGGTTTGTCTAGTATTTTTATATTTCTTCGGCGTCTAAAAAATAGCACCATTGTTTTCTGAACCACTAATTCTTATGTCGTCGTTGTGGTGCGGCGAAGGGTGGATACCCTCGCCGCTGATTACCATTATACGGCACATGTTGCTGCAAGTTGAAGTCGAAGGGCTTGTTACCTCTTCAACTGACAGCATTATACTGGGTGGATCCCCTTATACGAAAAGTTTGATGGGTGCTTTAAAAAATATCATCCTGTAAACCTTCGGCTGATGCCGATAAATATATTGTTTGACGGGACCGTTGTTCAGTCCCTTCATGAGCACAGCCACTTCGGCAGCCAACTCGAGTGGCTCTCTTGCAATATTCAATAACAAATATTTTGCTTGCTATGAGCAAGCAGCTTACCTAGATGCATATTTAAGAGATCTAAGCTATGTCCATGCCCCGGATTGGCGCAACGCCAAGAAATGTAAGTGTAAAGTGTACCCAGGTTACAGGTGCACTTATGCACGTGAATCGATAGCTGTTTTTAATTTATGTAGTCGGGATCCCCGCAATATAGAAAGAAAAATGTTAATTTGTTTCTACTAGCAAATCTATATATATAATATAATTTGTCCGTCTGTTTGGTGTACGTAGATCTCATTTTGACTGGCTGAAATTGATTGACTTACGTAAAATAGCATCCAGCCTTTGCGTCAAAGCACAAGCTACTGGCAAGAGATTCTCTAGCACCGTCGCCATGGCGACAAGTACGTGGCTGATGAGCACGACGGAAAGTGGACAGAAGATAAGCGACGGTACGAGCGAGCGTTAGATGCGACAAAATAATTGGAACAAGTAGCTCCCGCGCTGCTGAAAAGCGAGGAAGAGCTGGGTAATACTAGGCAGTGTACGTCAAACCACGACAAGCAGGTGGATTGTCGACCGGATCGAGAGTGTGGACATGAAGAGAAGAAAACAACAAGCACGAACGGGACCACTTCACTTCCAAAAGCCAGCGATCTTCCGGCGATCCTGGACATGTTTTACAAAGACATTTACTTGGGCATTAAGACGTGCGATATCGAGAACGGGCGCTTGGCGGCCGCGACGGAAGCATTCAAGGAAGTGTTTCTTCGAGACTACAAGCATGTCGTGGCGTGGCTGAAACGAGACCATGCTTTTGAAAGAATGGGAGATCCGTTGCTCGCGCTTTTGGGTCCGTGGATTGCTTGCTGCTACTTCAGTGCTCGATGTTTTATGTTTTGTGCGGTGGTATATTGTGAAAAAGGATGCGGCACATGAGGAAGGAAAGAAAGCGCTCGCACGTAATAAAGCGAAGCTATTGATGGACGGTGTAACAGGGTTACATTTGGTTACCTTTGGTTATGTTATGTAAGTACACTACGGTTGAGGTCAGTATTGACCGGTCCAAAAGGTTTGGACATATTGGTTATTTTAACCAAACAGGGCAGGAGCCCTTGGCGGAGGCGTGGCAGCCTGCCACGTGTTGATACACAGGTGGTGTACAAAACATTTTGTGGTGGAGTCAAGTTCAAAATCGAGCACAGTTGTGTCGAGAACCTGACCACCATCGTGCCCAG